>JAULJZ010048094.1:0-36443 GCA_032270985.1 Heliamphora pulchella
TGGACGAAACAAGCTATTTTATGAAAAAAGAAAGCGCAAAAAGATTATTAGGAATCTCCCTCGGGTCCAATCAATAAGACACTATTACCAATCTTGGAGGGCCTAGGAGGTAGTGACACACAACATGCTATAGAAGCTAAACTGTAGGATGGGAATGAAGGTCGAGGTTGCAGGGAAAAAAGAGCCCCAAAAAGCCCACAGAAATACATATGGCTAGAAAACTTGGCGAAAAAAAAGTGAACAGTCAATATCGTTGGTTGTGCGGGATCAATGCAAGGATGGGTGACCATTTGAGAAAAACAAAATTGTGAGCTCTTTTGCACAAAACAGATAATATCGTTGCTATCTGAAGGGTCGGGGTGTTACAGATGGTATAAGAGCTAACTCTCCTCACCTACAAGTGTGGGCACCTACCGTCTCGCGTGACACGTGGACGGGTTATTGAGTAGGCGGGTCGATAAGGACTGGCAGGTTACTGGAGCCGGCAGGTTACTGCATGAGGACGTGCAGTCCTAAGAGGGGTGGATTGTGATATACTAGTATTCCACATCGAAAAGAAAAAGGGAGTTCTTGAGTTATAAAGAAAAAATCTTGGACCCTCACATTCAATGAAACATTTTCTCAGGTGATAGAGACCATAGCAAAACTCCGTAATTAAGCGTGCTTGGGCGGGAGCAATGCAAGAATGGGTGAACCCCTAAGAAGAACAAAACAGTGAGGGCTTTTGCTCAAAGCGAATAATATCGTTTGCATGTGAAAGGTTGTGGTGTTACATTGAAACCTGGCGGCCACAACCTTTTATTGTTGCAATCGTGAGTTTTTTCTATTGTTTATGACGGCTGCCATGTACTTTTTTTTTACAACTATTAAGTTTTTTTTAGTTTTTATTACGGCCGCAACATTATGTTGTTACGGCTGCTTACTTTTTGTTAGAATAGTAACTCAGAAATCATAATAGAATTTTCAATTGCTACTGTTTAGACTTTATATATGGCATATTAGAAATTGAAACAGAACAATATGCCTTAGGTTTTGTTCTTTTTTGATAAGTCTTCCCTCATCTCCTTTGTATATTTGTTAGATTTATTAATATGTGCGACATGTTAGAAACTCAAACTATACAGTATGCCTTTTAGGATTTTTGCTACTCTTTATATAGAATATTTAGTCCATTCGACGTGCTTTATTTTGCTTTTGTTTAGATAATAAATATAGCATGTTTAGATATGATAACTGCATTGCATGCATGCCCGTAGGATTGTACCTTTTCTTTCTTAGATATAATTCTATTTTTCTTGTTTGCTTTTATATGAACTCTCTTTAACTTTTCATTTTGTATTTGTTATTTTTAAAAAACTTAAAATAAGAATAAAAAATGATAACGTGGTGCCCAACCTAATGGTTGGGCAAAAATAGTGCCTAACACATTACCTTTTTGTACATTCGCCTCTGGTTCCTCTTTTTCTTTGGAAATGTTTAAATGATCTGTGGCTTACATTTTTGTTTTTTTGTTGTTTTTTTTTTCAAGAACCAAGAAGCTAATCCATTTTTCCATATGTTTAGATATCTTGAATTTTTCATAAAGAAATATTTTCTTTTCTAAAAGAAAATGGAAATCCAACACCTTTTTTTAAAACAAAACGCCTGGCAGATATAACCATAAATTTAACAAAGATGCATTAAATATTATATGGCACTATAAATTTTGTCTGTGGCATTAACAACTCCCAAATAAAAATGTTAAAGATTTTGTTTGGCTGAAAAAAACTAAAATTTAGTTTTTGAACTTTTTCTTGAGTGTATTTAAAAGTAAAATTGTTCTTCTTAACTATTAAATAATAATTCTATTACCTACTAATGAATGATAAAGGTATCTCCTTTAAAAGAAAAAAAAAACTAAGAATGTTTCTTAAAGTTACTAGAAAATGAGATACTTAGGATGTCTATATAGCTAGGTTGTCAAATGATTTATGTTGTTTTTGTTTTTTTAATTGTGTGTGTGAATGTGAATGTGATTTTTGATCAACACTTTCAAGAATAAGTTAATAATTTTTATAATTGAAATTGTTCATTTATAATACTCGTGATGAGTAGATTATTCATATAAAAAATCGAATAGACAAAATATCAATAGCACTTTGATCAAATATATTTGAGGGGATTGAAAATCAACTGTTCAACCACTTGGTGTTGAATAGTACAAAATTGCCGAAGAACGGTGCATTGTCTTTACAAGTGCATTTATTAAGCTTGTGTTTAGATTAGTTTTTTTTAGTGGTTTTTAGATTTTTTTACTTTTTTGTAAAAAAGGTAGGTGTCAAATTATGACTTTTTTGTAAAAAAAAAATAAAAAAAATTTGGCTTTTTTTTGACTACCCAAACCAAGTGACTTGCTTTGCTTTTTTTTAACTACTCAAACCAAGTGATTTTTTTTTTTGGCTTTTAAGTCAAAAAATTTAACTTAAAAGTCAAGCCAAACACAGGCTAAGATTGATAAATACCACGTCTAAAACACGACTGCACGATTAATTAAGGGAGAATACCAACTCTATTATGCTCGTCACAAAGGGATGTACAATCTAGAATTTGGAGACATAAAGAGATGAAGTCAAACATAAAAAAAATCCAAGATTAAGTGGTAAGCCATAACAAAGAACGATATGCTGTCTTGACTTGTCAAAACTCTATATGAGTTCGAAGTCAGTGCCATGTCTCTTTGAGGGTTTCTAAGTTAACTAGATTTTTATAATTCACACTATTAGTTTATAATGCTAATTGAGTTGATTGTTCATAAAAATTAAGCTGATGAAATATCAATAGCTAGCACTTTGATTAAGTGCATTTGAAGGGCTTAAAAATTAATTGTCTGGACACGTGATGTTTAATAGTAAAAATTCTTTGAAGAACATTGTACAATCGTTATGGCTGACCAAAAATGACGCTCTAACTTGATTATGCGTCTATAAAGAAACTCTGGAGATATTAAAATTCAATAATCAGAAGAATGTTTGGAAAGATATAAAATAAAGTTTATTGGATAGTCTGGATAATTCCCTTATAACCAAATATCAAGTGTCTGAATCTTTTCTATTTTATGTCTCCAAACAAATATAGCAATGTTTTTTTTTTTTTTTTCTCTTTGCAACATATCCATTATGCTCCCATTTCCATATGGTAGAAATATTCCATAATGGCCCTTCATATAGCCAAAAATTGATGATTACATTAATAAAGATCACCATTGTGGTGATGCAGTAAGTGAAAAAAAAAGAGGGAAAAAAGAGAGGAGAAAACTAAGTGTATAATCAAAGCAGGTTGGGTTTGAAGTGGAGAGGGAAAGAGGTTTAGAACTCATATTTCAAGCCATAATTATTTTAATGTGATATGTAGATCAGAATAGATCCTAGAAAGCATTGAATATGTGATATCTTGGTATTCTACATCGAAAAGGGAGAAGAAAATTCTGGATTATAAAGAAAAAATCTTGAATCCTTACATAGCAACGAGACTTTTTTTAAGGTGGTAGAGACCCTAACAGAATTTCGCTGTTAAGCGTGTTTGAGTGGAAGCAATGCAAGGGGAAGAACAAAACCGTGATAGTTTTGTACAAAGCAGATAATATCGTTGCCACGAGAAGGGTCGGGGTGTTACAAATGGTATCAAAGACGACTCTTCTCATCTCCGAGTGTGAGCTCCTGTAGTCTTGCGTGTCATGTGGGCGGACTACTGAGTGGGCGGATTAATAAAGGACTGGTAGGCTACCGGAGCTGGCAGACTACTGCACGGGGACGTGCAGCCCTAAGGGGAGTGGATTATGATATCCTGATATTTCACGTCGAAAAGAGATAAAGAGAGTTCCTAAGTTATAAAGGAAAAATCTTGAACTCCTACATAGTAACGAGACATTTTCCCATATGGTAGATACCCTAGCAGAATTCTGTAGTTAATCGTGCTTACGGTGGAACAATGTAAAGATGGGTGACCTCTTAAGAAGAACAAAATCGTGAGAGTTTTTGCCCAAAACCAATAATATCGTTGCCATGAGAAGAATCAGAGTATTACAGAATAACTCAACGATTTCATGTTATCAAAAACACCCGTCGTAAAATTAGAGACCTTGTATTTAACTCTAGTATCACATGCCACGTTTCTTTTGTTTATTTATTTATTTTTTTTCCAAGTTATGAACATGCACTATTTTTGGTTATTTAGTGTTCTTAAATGGAAAAGAAAGAAATATACATAGCTAACAAAGTCATACTGTTATCTTAAGTTATAGTGTCATCTCCCAGTAGAAAATTTTCAGCCCACAAAATATAGCTTCTCTTTAGTACCAGAATATTGATACTTTCAAAATACATCTAATATAGAAATACCATCATATTCACTGTCACCTAAAATAAAAATATTATTTGAGCTCGACTCAATAATTATCTCTCTCTCTCTCTCTATATATACACACACACACACACACACACATATATATATATTTATATATATATATTTATATATATATTGGGTGGGGGGGGGGTGTGGTGGGTGGGGTAGACACTAAAAGGGAAAAGTATGTATGATGTGTGTAAATTATATAAAGCCAACAATTATTAATGTCAGTTAGTAGAGCAAAACACTGAGGGTGTTTTGGTCTAAACTTATAAACTTGTGAGTTGAAAGGATGTGTTTACGACTTTAAGCATAAGTTATAAGTATTTGTTAAAGTTGTAAATTTATAGGTTTAAGTAGTAGAATTTGTGTTATTAATTTAAATTTAAAATCAAAAAAAAGTTATAAGCACATTAATTATTTAAATATTCTTAACTTTTTGCAAAGTATAAGTTAAAACTTAAAAGTTAAGCTCAAATAAATGCCTATACCATTTATTCAGCACAAAGAAAAAGTGCGGTGAGCGTGTTCGGTTTAAATTTTTATACAGTTTTTTTGTCTTAATAAATTTTCTTTAGCATTAGCTCAATTAAGTATACTCGTTAGATTCCTCTCGTCATGTAAAATTAGAAAAGTACAAAAATTTAACAAAAAATAAATAGAAAAGTCCGGATATGACGAAAAAAATCCACTTAATAGACTTTTTGTGATTTTTTTAGTTTTTAGAAAACTTCTTTCAAATTTAGCCTGAACAGGTGTATTTTTTAAATTTCTCTTTTCACGTGTAACCAAAAAAGTAAAAAAAAAAATTGAACTCAAAAATAACATAAGTTCAGAAAAGACCAAAAAAAAAAAAACTCCTAAAATTTTTAGGTTTTCTTGACCAAACACATAAAAGGTTAATGAAAAATGAGATATAAGACTGGAAATTCTATAAATGCACGTGTGTGTATATATATACACACAATAGTGTCCCGTTTGTTGTAGGTTTGCTCGGTTCTATTACGTGGGTTTATACATAAAATTATAAATGTTATGAATTTAAAAAAAATTATTTACAAATACAAATGTTATAACTATATTAATATTATCACCATCATTTACTTATAATTTCACAAAGTAATTTGCTCTATTTATAAATAAACAAATTCTGATGCACATTATAATAGTAAAAATATTTTACAATATAGAAATAAAGAGTGTATTTCTAAATAATTTCTAGTTATTAATTTTTATAAATACCTTGCTTAGGATAATGACTTATTTGTTTATTTAATTTTATTAATAATTTCCATTTTTACTTAAATTTTCATAATTTAATTCAATTATTATAATTTTTACTTTTATCAAAAAACTTATTATTTGATGAAAATATCTAAACTTAGTAAAGAACAACTTATTGGATTTGATTTGAATTTTTTTCGTAATTTTTTTTATATCATTTAGTGAAAATATTATATTTTTTTAAAATTTTTAGCCCAAAAATATTTACGTTGAAATATACAAATAAAAAGAAAATAAAATAAAACAAAATTAATAATGCCAATTGCTCGTAATTATATGTTTCTTTTTAAAAAATATGTGCTTAAACAATAGGAAAGTAAAACATACTGGGTGGAACAACACAAATTATTAAAATAAAATCTCATCCTATAAATAGTAAAAAGTCAAAAAATAAAAAAAAAATACAAAAATAAAGTTTAAAAGTTGGGATAAAATAATCAATTGTATACACTTTGCAGTGTACTAGAATTGAAATATTTGAAATGGTAGAATCAGATCTTAATTTAATACGATCAAGTTGTGTTGAACATTTTTATTGAAACATGATCAAGTTGTACTGAACATTTTTATTGAAACATGATTTTTATTAGTATTATTTAAAAGTCTCAACTAACCCAGTTGAAAAATAAAAATATAAAAATACTTAGAGAGTAAAAAAGAAAATAAATAATAAAAAATAACTAACGAAATAAATAATAAAAAGTAAATATTAAGTTTGAATTTGAATCTCAAAGGAAAATATTTAAATAAAACTCATTCTAATATATATAAAAAAAGAACCAAAGGAAAATATAACACACTGAATGACTAGTAAAACAATTGACTTTTTCTTACATTACTGACTCAAAAAACCATAAAAAAATACAAATAAAACTCGTTTCGGTATTAAAAAAAATGAAAGGAAAAAAAATTAAAAAAATAACCCACAAATAAATAGTGAAACAGTCCACTCATTCTTATATTCTTAGATATAGACATATGTAGCTAATTATTTATTAATCCTTACATACTTAGTAAATGAAATACAAAATTTCTAAACTTATTTGCGAAAAAATTTGCCCGCCTTTTCAAAAGATGCTGCATTAAATGCAAGTGCTTACTTACTATAGTATTTTAAAAATTGATGGACCACTATGTGCACTCACTATTGGGTTTACACCTATGCACTTAGTAATTAAAACTAAATTTGTATAATAAAATTTTTAAATAAAATAACAAAGAGCCAAAGTCAAAATTAACCATATAACTAAGCTTAAAATTACCATAACTAAAGCTAAAACTTAAAATAATAAAAAGGCAAAGTTGACTTAACTAACTTTTTCTTTTGATTGGCAAAAGAAAAGATTTTATATATAAAAGAGGAAGAATAAGCATCTAAAGGGACAAACATCCTTAAGAAGATGCGACAAACTTCTTCAAGGATACAAAAAGACTTCAAGATTGATAAGAAGCCAACCTAAAAGAGAAGAACAAGAAAATCTAAGCCCACAAAAAGAAATAACCAAGCATGATGACAAGGACCTTAATCCATAGCACCATGACAGGCCTGCAGCACTGATGCACTAAACATCCAAAGCAGCATAGCACAAAACCATGCCTATAACTGCACCCTCATCAATACTACACTAAAACAACTCCCCAAGCAATAAACATTTGACATCAGTATCATCCCAGGCAAATAACATTTGACACCAGCATACCAACATCAAAAGGCAACACACCAGCATTATCCTAGGCAAATAACAATTGACACCAGCATCATCAAAGGCAGCACACTCTCAAAAGTCAGCACACCATCAGCATCCAACCCAGAATTCAGCACTAGCACTCAATAAAATCATTTGAGCTAAAGGTTTCTGCAGGGCTTTTGTAGTTTCAAGCAACAAACAGATTCAATCTTATACATAAATTCTTCCACCGAGAAGGTAGGGTGCATTCCCAAGAGTTATACATATGTCATATGAGAAGAATGAAATTTTTGTGAATAACTTGCTCTTACTGTCACACCCCAAAACCCATGGTCACGTGTAAAGCCCACCGAACTACCATTTTGGAATAAAAAAAGGTTACCCCAAACTAGAAAAACGAAACTACTAACAACCCAAGGTTCTTCTCTCAAAACAAACATACATTCCATACATGCATAATATATCGCCTTAAGGCTTACAAAACATGCTTCCAAGAACATGCAATACATGTAATAGTATATGATCCCATAACAAAAATAAAAAACTACGAAAAGTCTTTCGCCTCGTCGGGCTCCACAAGACCATCACTCATGATTATAGTCACCTGAAAAAGATTTTTAAAATCACACAACATGAGCCAAAATCCAATAGGAACAGACTATAATGGAGTAAAGCAAGATATGCAATCACATAGTATAGATTCGACTCGACTACACGATCCTCAAAACGGTATTCTATCTTTAAAATCACGCATTTCATACAATGCAAATAACGTCCAACAGTTAAAGGAGAACAGTAACAAAACGTTATTTTTCACTCGGTTTGCACAATCGACAAAGATCCCTATGTACCGATTCCGTCACACTCGGGACAAAGGTAACCACTATGGACTCTAATCCATTACCCTAGACCTAAGCCATACAAAGACTCGTTAGGTAATGACAAGTTCTATACGAAGTCATGACAATGCACGCCACCCACTAGGGCAACCACTTCATTTATGGGGATTAACCCGAAGGAGTGAAGCACCTACTTATGCAAAATTTTTGAACTTTCACTAAGAAGCAATGGCGGCCCAAATACACATGCACTGTCACGGCACATCTATCGAATAATTAAAAATCAACACGTAGCTTGACTACAAAAATATTTAAAACCATACATTAATCATGTACAAAACATCCAATAGTCCTCTGCCACGTCGTTGCTAATCAAGGGAAAACGACCAACATCTTTCAAAGATTTCACAATTTCAACCGAAACATTCAAAACAGCGATTCAATCCCGAGAATTATCCCCAAACCTCCCAAAATTAGGTTTTCATAACTTTACATAACACCCTCCGTTCTCAAGTCATCCTTTTGAAAATCACAGATGTCCACACGTCCACCAATATGGAATAAACCAAAAGATATGCAAAACATACTTTTTGCCTAAACAAACATGGTTTAAAAACAAAATTCGACATTTATAGCATTTTTGAATGGTAGAAAAGCGTATAATCACATGTAGCACCATTTAAAGACAAGATAGTCTAAGATCTTACCTCGTTGAGTTAAAAACTCGATGCCTCGAACTCCAGTGAAAAATGAACTTCCTCGAAACGAGATTCCGTTCGGATGGACGCGTAGCCCCCAGCACGGATACTAAGAATCCGCTATTCGATCGCCAAAAATCAAGCCCGGGCCCATCGAAAAACTAGAGTGAATGTGGAGGTTTTATGTGTAAAAGAAAGAAACTTAGCCAAGAAGATAATAGGTCTCAAAATATCTAGCATAAGGCTGATATTTATAGGCCCCGCCCCAAATAAGAAGTCAGTTGACTGAACGACCTACTTCAGTCGACTAAGAAAGGCTACTGAAATTTTAAGAATTCTCCACCGACACAAGTCAGTCGACTGAGTCACCCACTTCAGTCGACTGAACCCCCACACTGTTCATTCAGTCGATAAAACTACCCACTTCAGTCGACTGAACGACGGAGAAAAACAAACCAACTAAACTTGCCATATCAAAACTCGAATAAGCGTAAAAACACATATAAACATATGCTGTTCTAAAACGATGAAGCAATAGGCAACACATCGAATAAACATTATGAAAATAAAACAGAACTGAGTCTCACAACTCTCCTCCCGTTGAAGGAATTTCTCTCCCGAAATTCGATACAAGGTCACGAAGCAAACAACCCCGAATATCTAGTACGAACATCGACTTAAAGCTCCCACGTTGCTTCTTCGACTTCGTGATAAAGCCACAGAACCTTAACATAAGCAATGGTCCTCCCTCTCAACACTTGTTCTTTCGTGTCTAGGATTTTCACCTGTCGTTCCTCAAAAGAAACTTCCTCATCTACCCACAACTCAGCCCAGTCTAACACATGTGACGGGTCATGCTCGTACTTTCGTAGCATGAAAACATGAAATACGTCGTGCACAGATGATAGTTGAGAAGGTAAAGCCAGACGATATGCCACATCCCTAATCCTTTTAAGGATCTCAAACGACCCAATAAAGTGTGGTGATAGCTTTCTGCTACGACCAAATCTCATCAAACCTCGGCATGGTGAGACTTTTAGAAACATGTAATTTTCCACCTCAAACTCCAAAGGCTTTCTTCTCTGATCAGCGTAACTCTTCTAAGGACTCTGAGCCATCACTAAACGTTGGTGAATCACAGTGATCTTTTTTGTCGTCTCTCACACCAAGTCTGGTCCCAAAACTGCTATTTTTCCAACATCTGTCCAGCATACCAGCGACCTACACGGCCTGCCATACAATGCCTCAAAAGGTGCCATTCATATACTGGACTGATAACTGTTGTTGTATGCAAACTTTGTTAACGATAGATGATCTTCTCAATAACCCCAAAAATTGAGCACACGCGCTCTCAACATATCCTCAAAGATCCGTATGGTCTGCTCGGATTTACCGTTCGTTTGCGGATGAAAACCAGTACTGAACACCAAGCGTGTCTCCAAAGCCACCTGAAGACTCTGCCAAAAGCGCAATATAAAGCACGGGTCTTCGTCGAAAACAATGGATACAGGTATTCCGTGCAACCAAACAATCTCACTGATGTAAAATCTACTCAGCTTGTCTACAGAATACTTCACGCAAATGGGAAGAAAGTGTGAAGACTTTGTTAACCTATCAACCACAACCCAAATAGTGTCATGTCCCTTAGGTGATTTAGGAAGTCCAGATATGAAGTCCATCATGATGTTCTCCCACTTCCATTCTGATACAGATAACGATTGAAGCAATCCTACTGGTCTCTGATGCTCGGCCTTTACTTGCTGACAAGTAAGGCACCAGAAAACAAACTGAACCACATCTCTCTTCATTTCCTTCCACCAAAATTGACAGCGCATATCATGATACATCATGGTGCCTCCAGGGTGAACTGCAAGACGAGAATGATGAAAATCACGTAGTACCTTGGCTCGGCACGACTCTGGCATAAACACTCTCCCTGCCTATCTCAAACTCTAGTCTGGGCTCACAACCCATCCCGTGGTATCCTTTCCACTAGCAATACGATCCCATAACATCTTAGCCTTTTGATCTATCTGCTGAGCCTACAGCACACGAGCAACCAACATAGGTCGCGAAACCACGAAAAACAATGTCACACCCTTCCTTGTCTTCCCGAGACATAGATCAAACTCACCAACCTCCCCAAGCATGTCCCACTCTCTTATGACAATGGAAGCAAACGAACCATGAGATCTTCTGCTAAGAGCATCAGCCACAACATTGGCATTCTCCGGATGGTACTACAGTTCAAAATCATAAGCTTCTATAAACTCCATTCACTGTTGTTGGCGTAGATTCAGGTCTTTCTGTAAAAATAAGTATTTCAAACTCTTGTGATCGGAGAAAATCTCAAAATGCTCATCATAAAGATAGTGCCGCTATGCCTTCAAGGCAAAGACCACGGCTGCCAACTCCAAATCATGTGTCAGATAATTCTTCTCATGAGTCTTCAACTGCAGAGATCCATAAGCCACAACCTTACTTTCCTGCATCAGAACACAACCCAAATCATCATGTGATGCATCACAATACACTGTGTAATCCAAACCTCATTCTGGAATAACTAACACTGGTGCACTGGTCAACCTCTTCTTCAACTTTTGAAATGCTAACTCACAGGGCTCGCTCCAAAAAAACTTGATTCCCTTTTACGTAAGACGTGTCATCGACGCGGTAAGTTTAGAAAAAATTTTCATGAATCGCCGGTATTAGCCTGCCAAGCCCAAAAAGCTGCGGACCTCAAATACATTTTTGGTCGTTTTCAATCCATCACTGCGTCAGTCTTCGAAGGATCCATTGATACTCCATCCCTCGATACCACTTATCCAAGAAATCTTACCTCGGGCATCCAAAATTCACACTTCTCAAACATTGCATACAGACGATGCTCTCTCAAAAGATGTAGAATAAAACGCAAGTGTTCTTCATACATCTCCCTTGTGGGTGAACAGATAAGAATGTCATCCACGAACACAATCACAAAACTGTCCAAATACGAATGAAAGATACAATTCGTCAAACCCATGAATGTCGCCAGGGCATTCATCAAACCGAACGACATAACAAAAAATTCATAGTGACCATAAAGAATCCGAAAGGCGGTCTTTGCTATGTCCTCGTCCCTAATCCTCAACTGATAATACCCTGACCTCAAATCGATATTTGAAAAGCAACTCGAACCCTTCAGCTGATTAAATAAGTCATCAATCCTCGGCATAGAATACTTATTTTTGACCGTTACTTGATTCAACTTCCGGCAGTCAATACACAATCTTAAGGACCCCGCCTTCTTTTTAGAAAATAAAGCTGGAGCTCCCCATGGTGACGTACTCGGACGTACAAACCCCTTTTCAAGCAACTCCTAAAGTTGTACCTTGAGCTCTCGCAACTCAATCGGTGCAAAGTGATAAGATGGTATTGAAATAGGAGCGGCTCCTGGAACAAGATCGATAGAAAACTCTATCTCACGACTCGGTAGAAACTCAAACAAATCGTCGAGAAAGACATCTGGATAGTCACAAACCAAAGAAAAAAACTCCCCACGGATCCCAACTGCCTCATCTAACATGAGAACTGAAAAGAGAAAACCCAGGTTCCCTCGGTTCCGAACAACACTAGGCATGAACACCAAACCCTCGTCCCGATCACCCATAAAACAAAAGCAATCACCCTCAGGCGTACAAATTGATACCCTCCGTCGATCGCAATCGATAAAGGCACGATAGGTGGTCAGCCAGTCTATTCCTAGGATGATATCAATTGTGGTCATGTCTAGAATGATGAAGTCAAACTCTAAATAACAACCGACAACCTCCAACTCACAGGATCTACAAACTCGACCCAACACCACATTCCCACCGACCGGGGTCTCTATACACAACGTACTACCCAATGAATCGGTCTCTAACCCCAAAACGGATGTAAAAGAAGATGAAATAAAGGAATGCGATGCTCCTATATTGATAAGAACATTGGCCCATGATCTATACACTAAGAGAGTATCTCTGATCACTGATATAGTAACTGCAGCATCAGGCACGACCAATGCCTTAGAAGAATTGGGATCAGTAAGGGCATATACTCTATCCTGTGGTGCTCTAATTTGTCCACCGTAGCCCTGGACGTTTGAGCCATAGGCACCCCTGACTGTACTGAGGCACCCCTATCTACAATCCTAGACGTCTTAGCCATAGGCTGCTGATAAATCTATCGTCCCTGTGCGGGCAAAACAACTGGTGCACCTGTCGTGCTCTGCACACTCCTTTCCCGAGGGCTGCTCCTACGAATGTGTCCTGATTGGCCACATCCATAACAAATTGGCAGCTCTCTCCTCTGTGACTGAGCGAGCCCTGAAGTTTGAAACTGCAGCTTTTACGGGCAATCTGGCATACGATGCCCTAACTGTTTGCATCGATAACAAATGAGCTCTCTTTGCTCCGGTCTTCCTGTAGAAGCCACTGAGGGTACTAGTGCAGAAAACTGCTGCTAATATGATCCCGCAGGATGAGAACTCGGACCAGACGACCTCTGGCGCTTGTTCCTGCGCCCCTGAAATTGCGCACCTCCTTCGTCCTGCTGGTTTCTACTCTCCGTAGCCTTGTATGTCTCATTCATGGTATTTTCCATAGTAATGGATGTTTCCATTAATTCTGTAAAGACGCGCATCCTAAATGTCGCCACTCGATCTTGGATCATGAGCCTCAAAGCCCTTTCAAATCTCTTTGTACGCAACTCATCTGTAGCCACAATTTCATGTGCAAACTGAGACAAGCTGGTAACCTCTGCCTCGTACTGAACCATAGTCACTACCCCCTCAGTAAGGGAAAGGAACTCCTCATGGTAAAGATCGCTCGAGGACTCAAGAAAGTGCTTCTCTAGAAATACCTTTGTAAAAGCATCCCATGTGCCTCCCGTTGTAGTTCTAGCAAACTTCAACCACTCATGGGCATCCCCTCTCAGCTGGAATACAGCGAATGCTATTCTCAGATCATCCTCAATTATCTGTAGTGTATCCAGAATCCTAATCACAAGCTCCAACCATTCTGTGGCCACCTTGGGATTGGGATCCCCAACAAGTTAGAAGGGTTAAGATGCCAAAACTCGCGGATTACGATAGTTGCCCTCGGCTCGGGTACTCTCTCCCACCCTCTAGCAGCCTCGGCTAGCTGACGGATGGAGCCTACCATCTCACACAGCAAGTCTACCCCATCTACAGGTCCTTGGGAAGTATTAGCATCCCTAGTATCAGGGATTGGCACATCCCCTTGGCCCAAACCACGGCTATGGCCTCGACCTCGACCACGGTCTTGTCCTTTCTGCCCAGACATAACTTCTATACGAAAGTAACATAACAACATAAGCTTTCATCTATCATGTTATTACTAACATAAAATACATAATTATGCTAACACATAACCATTCAAGATCATGTAAACACATCTCACATACCGAGGAGAATCGACAAGAGTGATGAGTCGGTTTGAGTAACTCACTTAGATTCCTTGCTAAATAATACGTCGGCGAAACGCATTTTTAAGTTTGCATCCAAGTTTGTTAATGTAAATACCTGAAGGCAAGACCAATCAATTCTAATGTCCAACCCCTATGCTCACGTATACACGGCATTCACACCCCTAACATGTTATCATACTCATGTTATGAAGAACATTTAAATACATGCAATCAAGCACAAGCAACCAGCCTCACAAGGTGATGTAACCTCTCCCACGGCTCTTAGGAATTCGAACACAAAACTCTGATACCAAGTTGTCATACCCAAAATTCAGGGTCACGTAAAAAGCCCATTGAACCACCATTTTGGAATAAAAAAGGGTTACCCCAAACCAGAATAACGAAATTACTAACAACCCAAGGTTCTTCTCTCAAAACAAACATACATTCTATACATGCATAATATAACACCTCAAGCCTTACAAAATATACTTCTAAGAACAGGCAATACACGTAATAGTACATGATCTCATAACAAAAATAGAAAACTACGAAAAATCTTCCTCCTCCTCGGGCTCCACAAGACCATCACTCATGATCACAGTCACGTGAAAATGATTTTGAAAATCCCACAACGTGAGCCAAAATCCAATAGGAACAGATTATAATGGAGTAAAGCAGGATATGCAATCACATAGCATAGAATCGACTCGACTACACGAGCTTCAAAACGGTTTTCTATCCTTAAAACCACGCATTTCATACAATGTAAATAACGTCAAACAGTTAAAGAAGAACAATAACAAAACGTTATTTTTCACACGGTTCGTACAATCGACAAAGATCCCTATGTACCAACTCTGTCATACCCGAGACAAAGATAACCGCTATAGACTCTTGCTCATTACCCTAAATCCAAGTAATACAAAGACCCGCTAGGTAATGACAAGTTCTATACGGAGTCATGTCAAGGCACGCCACCCACTGGGGCAACTACTTTATTTACAGCGATTAACCCGAAAGAACGAAGCACCTACTTGTACAAAATTCTCAAACTTTTACCGAAGAGCAATGGCGGCTCAAATACACACGCACTGCCACGACACGTATATCGAATCATTAAAAACCAACACGTAGCTCGACTACAAAAATATTTAAAACCATACATTAATCATGTACAAAACAACCAACAGCCCTCTGCTACGTCGTTCCTAATCAAGGGAAAACGACCAACATCTTTCAAGGATTTCACTGTTTCAACCGAAACATTCAAAACCGTGACTCAACCTCGAGAATTAGCCCCAAACCTCCCAAAATTAGGTTTTCATAACTTCACATAACACCCTTCATTTTCAAATCACTCTTTTAAAAACCACGGACATCCACACATCTACCAACCTGTAATAAACCAAAAGATATGCAAAACATGCCTTTGTCCGAATAAACATGGTTTAAGTACAAAATTTGACATTTATAGCATTTTCAAACGGTATAAAAGCATATAATCACATGTAGCACCCTTTAAAGACAAGATAGTCTAGGATCCTACCTCGTTGAGTTAAAAACTCGACGCCTCGAACTCCAGTGAAAAATGAACTTTATTGAAACGAGATTCCGTCCTGATGAACTCGAAGTTCCTGGCACAAATACTAAGAATCCGCTATCCGATCACCAAAAATCAAGCATGACCCACCGAAAAACTAGAGAGAAGGTGGAGGTTTTATGTGTAAAAGAAGAAAACTTAGCCATGAAGATACTAGGTCTCAAAATATCTAGTATAAGGTTGATATTTATAGGCCCCGCCCCAAACAAGAAGTCAATCGAATGAACCACCCACTTCAGTCAATTGAAAAAGGCTACTAGAATTTTAAGAATTCCCCACCGACATAGGTCAATCGACTGAGTCACCCACTTCAATCGACTGAACCCCCACACTGTTCATTCAGTCGACTGAATAACTCATTTCAATCGACTGAACAACGGAGAAAAACAAACCAATTAAACTTGCCATATCAAAACTCGAACAAACGTAAAAACACATATAAACATATGTTATTCTAAAGTGATGAAACAACAGCCAACACATCGAATAAACATTATGAAAATAAAACAGAATAGGATTTCTCACCTACAGCTTGAAAAACCTCTTCTTCCAAATGCAAATCAATCCACCTGAGGCACCCACTAATCTAGATGCCACCCATTCACAGATTTCATTGCCCCAAATAGCTCGCACTCTTCTATCATCCACCTTCTCTCACTTAGTTTCCTGGTGAAACATAATCTGAACTTGATTTTTGATATATAGATCTCTCACCATTTTCTTTATTTCTGGTCTTCCTAGGCCTCGAAAATTCCAAGATATTGCCTTTATCTTTATCCCCTCATATTGTTCCAAAATAATAGTTTAACAAAGATTTAAACTTTCCATATTGGCATGTGAGATTAGCTCATCATCTCTTGTTTCCATCTCCATTATTCTCTGTATAACTTGCTCATGATCCTGATCAAATGTGAGCCCCATCAAGCTTCCAATCTCCAAGACTTTCTCAGCCTCTTTTCTAAGCAGTTAGTTTCGATTTTGGATGTCTTGAGTTGATATGGATGTCAAGTCTATGCTTAGGCCAGCCTTTTCCTTTCTTTTTCTACATCCTATCTTCTTCTTGATGCTAGGTTTCTTCAGAGATTGGAACACAAAATCTAGAAGTAGCCTTTTCTTATGTTTCCTAGAGACAAAATTGTGATTTGGCCTCTCCTTCCCCAGCCAGTTCTGTCACAAGTTAGATTGGAGCCCCACCAACGACTGATTCTCCTCGATTTGGGCATTTGGTGGGTAGCTTAGAAAGGTATCTCCTTTTTGAGTTGAAGTTGTTTTGTTCTGCATAGTTTTCCTATTGCTGCTAATTTGGTTTAGCTGGTTTGCTTTCTCTGGTTGCATCAACTCCACCTAACTAGCTCTAGCTACCCTCTGTATTTCTATACTTTCAAGGTCTGCTTTTTCACCATCTTCTTTTTGTCTTTCAAGCTCCTTGACTGGTTGTGAGGGGTTTCTTTCAATCACTAAAATGGCAATAGTTTTCTCTCTTTTGTCGATTGTTGATTCGTCCTCTTGGCTAATAAGTTCCATGTCATCATAATCATCTTCACGTTGCTGGCTTTGAGATAGCGATTGCATCTTACTTGATGAAGAATTTGAGATTTGTTTAAGTGATGCTAATCCTTCCTCCGATGCATTCTTAGAGTCTGATTTGAAGGATGAAGAGCATAGGTCCATGCTTTGAACATTTACTTATTGTGCTGGGTTTAGACCCAAGTGGCCCCAAGAGTGAATGCTCTAAAGATTACCTTCTGAACATCTAATCTTATAAATGAATCTGCCCACTTTGAGATCTATAATCTGACATTTAAATGCAAGATGGCCAATAGATATAAGAACATTGCCAACCTCCAGATTTTGTTTAAGGGTTGTTCCTCCATCCAAGCATATAACATCACCCTAGATTTTCCCAATCTTAGTGAAAGTGCCGGTGTTCCAGGCATGTAAAGGAACACCTTTGATGTGTAGCCATATTCTTCTACAAAGATTAGTTTCTTTATAGTTCTATTATTATACCACCTCGAACCATGTTTTCAACCAACTTCTGCCTACTTCAATGAAATTGTTTCTCTCATCTTCAGTTGAGAATAACAACCGAACCTTATACCCTCATAATGGTATCACTTTTATGTAAAAAAATTCCTTCTTGATTCATGGCATCCTCAATGGCACCAATAGATTTTAGATTTCTAGCAACACCAACCGCACCTCTTTTGGTCCATTCCTCATCAATTTCAGTTGCCACAATAACTTTCTCTGGTTTCTGGTTGATATTTTATGCACTGACCCCTTTAGATTCCCTACATTCATTCATCTGGTTTGTAGCCCAGCTCTCTTTATTATCAGGACTACCTTTTCTAGCTTTGAATACTTGTCTCTGGGTGAGTGATGTAGGGTATTCACCTTTTCCTCTAGTATAGTAAGGTTGTCCCTTTCCAAGCTCCTGACCAATCTTCATAAATGTCCAGGCTGATTTTACCACAAGTTTTCTGTCATAATACCATACTCCATCACATATGGAATAGCTCTAGAAGCTTCCATGTGGTCCTAGAATCTCACAAATCCAAAACTTGTGTTGCTCATTTGTCTCCTCTTCTTCGGTATAAAGGAGTCTACAATTGTTCCATAGTCATTAAAGATGTTTCGAAGCCATATTTGATGAGCTTGGCTTGGTAGGTTATCTACAAAGATGGTATTCATATCCTTTATAGGTCGGCGGGGGTTAACGACACTGATGATGTGAGACCCTAACCCATTTTAATTTTTGCGATATTTTGACGTGTTGTTTATTATTTTTATAATAGCTTGTTTATATGCGTTTGATGCATGTTCGGCCTTAGAAATATATGTTGGGTTGGATCAGGGGACTGTTGGGCGTTGTAGCGAAATATTGAAAAAATTTTTGGTAGGCCCTACAAATATTAGCTTTTAGTAGATATTTTCAAAACCCTTAGCTTGCTAGCTAAGTTTCTTTTCCTTTCAAACCAAAACTTTTGCCTTCTTTCTAGATTTTCTTGGGTTCGGACTTGGTTTTTAGCGAGCAAATAGCAAATCCTTGTTATTCTCGCCGAGGGTTTCGCGTTTATCCAGACGAAATTTTGTTTCGACGACGTTCATTTTTTTACAGAGTTCGAGGTGTCGAGTTTTTAACTTAACGATGTAGGATCCTAGACTCCTATGTCTTAAAGGGGTGCTACCTGAAATTATATGTATTTTTACCGTTTAAAAATAATTAAAAAGTGGGTTTTTGTTCTTGAAACGGGTTTGGTTGGACAAAAATGTTTTTAAAGTGTTCTTTACGATTTTTCTTCGAGGTTGTTGGTTTTTATGGTTTATTACTTGTTGTTGGACTCGTGTATGTCCGTGGTTTTCAAAAGGCGGGTTTGCATGGTTCGATTTGGGGGTTGTGAAGCTTTTTTCGTCGGCTAGGGTTTGTTTTTCTTTGACATTCAGTCGACTAAAGTGGGGAGTTCAGTCGACTGAATGGACAGTAAGGTGGTTCAGTCGACTGAAGTGGGCAGTTCAGTCGACTGACCAGGGACACTGAAATTTTCTTGAGATTTCAGTAGCTTTTCAGTCGACTGAATGGTGGTGTTCAGTTGACTGAACTCCTGTATGGGGTGTTTTTCTTTCCTTTTTTGGCTGGTCGTGATGAGGCCTTGAGGGTTTGTTTTTGTTTTGTTGTCGTTCTTCAAGGATGATGTGATTTTGTAAGACATGGTTTTTGTACGTGATTTTGTACATTAAAACTCTAGTTTTAAACAAGCATAATGAGGGATGAAAAAGTGGTCCTGAACCTACATACTGAGGGACAAAAAAGTGGTCCTGAAGATTCATATTGAGGGACGAAAAAGTGGTCTTGAAGTGGTACGTGTTGCGTATGTTGCGCGGGTTGCATGTGAAGCATGATATTTATGCATGGTCGGGTGAATGTTAACTCTGGTTGACGATGCATTAGATGGGGCTGCGGTCGTTCGGTGACAGCCCGAGAAGTTGCATTGTATGAATTCTATGTGAATCATTATAGATTTTTTTTATGAAAACTATTTTCGAGGCTCGTGTGAGCCGAAAAGTTTCATATCTTTTCGCATTTCGTTTTGATCAAGTAAAACTTATTTTTGAGGCTTGGGAGAGTCATAACATTTATATTATTCTGCTTGTATGTTTAGCCTTTATTACATATTTGTCTAATTTCTGCTGGGCATTGGCTCACAGTGTGGGATTTAAAAAAAAATTTCAGGTACATATGATCACGCAGGTTGAACTAGAGGAGTCAGATGAGACGGAAGACCTGTAGTCTTCTTTTTTGTTTCTTTTGGATTATGTAATGTTTTACATGTTTTTGGTATTGGAACCTTGTGTTGTAAGTCTGAGGACGATATATTTAATGTATGTATGACTTTTTACTTAGAGAGTGAGACCCCAGGTTTGGGTTATTACAAATGGTATCAGAGCTATAGGTTCAAATACCTAAAAGCTGTGAGAAAAGGGTGCATCACCTTGTGAGGTTGATTGTATATGTTTAGATGTTTTGATAACATGAACCTGATAGTTTGTTGAGCATGAGAATTTTGTATATATGTGAGCATGAGGGTTGAACCTTAGGTTTGATTAGTCTTGCCTCCGGACGTTTGTATTAACAAACTTGGAAGCCAAGTTAGAAATGCGTTCGGCCAACGTATTTTCTGGCAAGAAATCTAAGTACGTTAACCAAATTGACGCGTCACTCTTGTCGATTCTCCTCGGTATGTGAGACGTGTTTGCATGATCGTATATGACTAACTGTTAGCATGCTTATGTGGTTAATGCTTATGTGAATGCGACGTGCTACATTTTATGTTCTACGTTTCTTTTATATAGACGTGATGTCTGCGCAGAGAGGATTGTTTTAATTAAAACCCTGACCCGTTTTAATTTTTGCGATGTTTCGACGTGTTATTTATTATTTTTATAATATCATGTTTATATGCGTTTGATGCATATTCGGTCTTAGAAATGCACATTGGGTTGGATCCGGGAACCGTTGGACGTTGTGGCGAAAAGTTGGAAAATTTTTTGATAGGCCCTATAAATATCAGCTTTTAGTAGATATTTTTAAAACCCTTAGCTTGCTAGCTAAGTTTCTTTTCCTTTCAAACCAAAACCTCTGGCTTCTCTCTAGATTTTCTCTGGGTTCGGGTTTGATTTTTTGCGAGCAGATAGCGGATCCTTGTTATCCTTGCCGAGGGCTTCGTGTTCATCCGGACGAATCTTATTTCGACAACGTTCGTTTTTTCACGAAATTCGAGGCGTTGAGTTTTTAACTCAATGAGGTAGGATCCTAGACTCTCATGTCTTAAAGGGGTGTTACGTGAAATTATATATGTTTTTACAGTTTAAAAATGTATGAAAATTTGGTTTTTGCTATTGAAACGGATTTGGTTGGACAAAAAGGTTTTTAAAGTGTTCTTTACGATTTGTCTTTGAGGTTGTTGGTTTTTATGGTTTATTATATGTTGTTGGACTCGTGCATATTCGTGGTTTTCAAAAGGCTGGTTTGCGTGGTTTGATTTAGGGGCTGTGAAGCTTTTTTTGCCGGCTAGGGTTTGCTTTTCTCCGACATTCAGTCAATTGAAGTGGGGAGTTCAATTGATTGAATGGACAATGAGGTGGTTCAGTCGACTGAAGTGGGCAGTTAGTCGACTGAATGTGGTGTTTAGTCGATTGAACTCCTGTATGGGGTGTTTTTCTTTCTTTTTCTGGCTAGTTGTGATGAGGTCTTGTGGGTTTGTTTTTGTTTTGTTGTCGTTCTTCGGAGATGACGTGATTTTGTAAGACGTGGTGTTTGTACGTGGTTTTATGCATTAAAACTCTGGTTTTAAGCAAGCATAATGAGGGACGAAAAAGTGGTCATGATCCTGCATACTGAGGGACAAAAAAGTGGTCCTGAAGATTCATACTAAGAGACTAAAAAGTGGTCCTAAAGTTGCATGTGTTGCGTGTGTTGCGCAGGTTGCATGTGAAACATGATATTTATGCATGGTCAGGTGAATGTTAACTCTGGTTGACGATGCATTAGATGGGGATGCGGTCCTTCGGTGAAAGCCCGAGAACTTGTATTGCATGTGAATCATTGTAGATTTTTTTATGAAAAATATTTTGGAGGCTTGCATGAGTCGAAAAGTTTCATATCTTTTCGCATTTCATTTTTATCGGGTAAAACCTGTTTTTGAGGCTCGAGAGAGTCGTAACATTCATATTATTTTGCTAGCATGTTTAACCTTTATTACATGTTTGCTTAGTTTGTGCTGGGTTTTTGGCTCACGATGTGAAATTTGAAAATGTTTTGGAGGTACATATGATACGCAAGTTGATCTGGACAAACCAGATGGGGTGGAAGACTTGTAGTTTTCTTTTTTGTTTCTTTTGGATCATGTAATGTTTTACATGTTTTTGGTGTTAGAATCTTGTGTTGTAAGCCTGAAGGCAATATATTTAATGCATGTATGATTTTTTACTTTGAGAGTGAGACCCCGAATTTGGATTGTTATAGATGGTGGTGGTCATGGCTATTTTTTCGCCTTCTTCCCTTTCCCTCTTTTCTCTCTCTCATAAGAAATTAATCTCACTGTCAACTGGATTGGTGTTGTGGATTTGGAATAAAACTAGGGTTTCCATTCAGTGGGAAGAACAGAGTACAGATTATTGAGAGACAAACGACAACTAAGCAGGGCAGAAAGCTCCAAATCTTACAAATCTTGAGTCTTATCCCATTCTTCTGTCTCTGTGACTGTGGGCTGTGACATAACTAACTTACTTGCGGGTTATGGGTGCACATAGTGGACTTAAAATTACCATAACCAATGTCTAAAATTATCAGTCATTGGTCGTGTCGGGATTGATTTTCTATTTTTAGCTGAATAAGGGCCACACAGCGGTCAACCCTGTTGAACAACTAAAATTGAAATTAAAATAATAAAAAAAAACACACTATAAAATTTTCTTATAAAAATATCTTCATTCCTCTTCAACAAATTAAATAGGAGTTTAACTTGGCTTATAGTCTTCATCATTCGTTCCATAATTTGGGAGTAGCGATGACATCTTTTCTGGCATTTCATGTTTGGCACTACATAAAAATGGCAGACAAGACAGAGGAGAATATGGCTTAGTTGTTCTGTAGAATTATAAAGTATGAATACTTGTTACTTTCTTTAATAAGCTAATAGACCTATTTATCACACACCCCTTTGCATGTCTGTCCAACTAACTAACTGTATTCAATTTGGTGGGGCTGATCAAATGATTTATTAAAGTTTCTTCCACTTTTATATATATATAAAATATTATTGGGATTTGAATATCAATCTCCGAACGCATACAGAAGCAAAAAAATACACGCACAAAGAAGCAAAAAATAATGAACACCGAAGATTTACGTTATTTGGTTCACCCCGGCTTACGTCCACGAACGAGAGAGAAAATATTTCACTATGTCGAATGTAAAAGTGTACAACACCCGTCTCACTTCTCTCTACCCGTTAACATCTCAAATTTTTTCTTCAACTCTCTTAAAACCCTAGGATTCTACTAGTGTCCTATTTATAGCACACACGTAAAAATCCTAAAAGCCCACAATTCTATATTATTATAAACCCTATATATAAAGAATTTTTAATGAATTCCTAATCTCACACGAACTCAATTACATATAGACCAAAATAATATAATAAAGACGTCTCCGATAAAATATAAAATACCTAACCCAACATATATATATACATATATATATACACATAATTTTCTTAAAGTTACTATAATATCCAAAGAGCTCCATTAGAACAACATTACCACCCCATTACCACATTTTAAATATAGTTAATTAGCAAGGTATTTTTCTTTTTCTTTTTTTTTTGATCGGCACAAGGTAATTTTGTTAGTTTTTGAAATTCTATTCTAAAATGATTGAGGCCCTATTTGGGATAATGACTTACTGGTTTATTTTATTTTGCTTCTTTGTCTATAGTAAACTGTGTTTAATCATTTGATAAAAAAAAATATACTTTTGAAAATTTTCTCGTCGAGAACCAACAAAATTAAAAAAATTGACAAAAAAATTAACAATAGTTTTGAAAAGACCAAAATATGCCAAAGTAAATAAAAAAACTATCTTATTTTAGTCTTTAGTGAATGTTTTTTTAATTTTTGGTTAACAAATTATACTTTTTTGTTTTCTCTCATCGAGATGAACCAAAAAAATAAATAATTATGTCCATACAGAACAGAAAATCAAAAAAAATAAAAATAAGCCAAATGATAATCTTTTCATTCCAGGAGTTATATTTGAATTATGAATTTGTGAACAGATTTATGAAAAGAAAACCAAAGAAAAGCTAAATGAATAGATATGAAGATAGATTTATTTCTTAATTTCCCTATTATTTTTCTTCACTTTGGTAAATTCGTTCACAAATCTATAATCCAAAATTAAGTCTTGAAGTCTAGCTCATAAGTCATCAAATGTGAAACTCCTCCACTTGCCTTAGTTTTAGTAACTAGCCATCTCTCAACTGTTTCACTTGGAATTTATGTTAAATTCTTATTAATATATATATATCAACAAAATGGCAATCAAAATCATTATTTGAAGCTACGAAATTGGTTGGAACAATTAATCAAATACCTAGAGTAGAATAAATAATTTAATTTTTCTCATTTGTGCATGATTAAACTGGATGAACAAGAGTAATATAAAACTAATAATCAGGTCGCAAGGCACTAGATTTTATATGAAAAATTTTAAGAGATAAAATTACGGGACCAAAGTCTGATTTCATATCTTCACTATGTCAAATGATAAGTTTACCAGTTTATATATTCTCTACGCATATCCGTAGGAAAACAATATCAAAAGAATATTCTTAACTAGCACAAAATATTAATATATTTCACTGTACTGGAAAGTGGATTTCAACCAAATAATCAAATAAATATTTAGATCTCACTTGTTTGTGATTAACACTGATGGATGGCAAAACTAAGTGTCGAGAATATAAGGCTAAAATTTCACGACGATCGGCTTCGTTTTTCATCCGATCTCACTATATGCAAAAAGTTGGGATGTTCTTCAACCATTTTTCACAATGGTATGCCGTTGCAATAGATGTTCTCGGTGTACGTCAAGAATTTTCTATTGTTCTGCTAATCAGTGTGCCTACACGCATAAATTTAAAATACAGGACCAATCACAAAGATCACTAATTCTTATTGGTAAGAACACTAATTTATAATTAGATCTGTGATTAAAATTTGTGTGCATAGACCTTTTCTTTGCCAATTTCATCCACCCAAAACCCTTTTGGTGTGTTTATATTAAAAGCCATGTAATGGCTATTTCCAAATTTAACCTTTCCAAAGTAACAAGGTTTCCTTAAAACTATCTCCTTCCTCTTATCTCTTTCAGTTAATTGGAATTACTAATTAATTTGTTCACCTCAAATGGGGGACCAACTCAACAAAATTGGCAATGGAACTTAAAATTAACAGGGTAAAATTAATAAAAAGATAAATCTTTTACCAAAACTTATTTTTATTTTCTTAGGTAATAAAATTATAAGGAGCCATAAATGAAAGGTGTATGACGGTGAACACCACGCATATATATATTATTATGCAATTAGGTCATTTCTACACAATAAAATTGGTCATCAAGTGATGGTTTCAAATGCTAAGAATCTAAAATTTTCTTGTTTGCCTTTAATACAACTCTTAATTTAGAATTTCATCAATTTCACTTGCCTATGTCTCATCTCCCCGATTGCAAGAAGCATTTCCAGCAAGGAAAGCTCTTGTTCAAGTTCTTCTTACTCGTTTGGCAAATATTAGGGTTTAAGATTATGTTCTAGCTTATTTGATAGCCCAACGGCTAATGTAGCGCTAGTGATTTTTATTTATTTATTGATATCTCAAAGTGTTTAGATCAGTTTACATGTACCTTGACTAATCTCTCAAGGACTAATTCCATCGTCTTTTAGCGGAAGATTCAATTAAAATCGAGACAAATCCTCGTATATATGGATTAACTCCAAAGAGTTACCAACAATTACGAAATTTCGAACTTGAGATCTAAGAGAGAGTAAACCCGCAAATTCTAGATTTTGACCACTTAACCAATCCTTTAGGATTGCTCCATTAATTCTTGATTGGTGCTCCTTGCTACTTTCCTTTAGCTCTTGTTCTCTTATTTATGAGCCCCTTGAATGTGATATTGTAGCACATGGTGTTGCAAAAATACCTTTAAGAGCCCATTTGTTAATTTTGGATGAGATTGGATAGCATAGGAAGGATTAGTAATACTAAAGTCCTACATGTTTTTTTTATATATTAAGTGATTATGGATGAGATTTTATATATATATATATATATAGTGAGAAATTTTGTAACACCACGACCCTTCACATGGCAACGATATTGTCCGCTTTTAGTAAAATTCTCACGATTTTGTTCTTCCCATGGGGTCACCCATCTTTACATTGCTCCCGCCTAAGCATGCTTAACTGCGAAATTCTGCTAGGGTTTCTACCACCTAGGAAAAGGCCTCGTTGAATGTAAGGGTTCAAGGTTTTTCCTTTATATCATGGTATTTCACATCAAAAAGGGAGAGGGAGTTCCTGGGTTATAAAGGAAAAATCTTGGACCCTTACATTCAACGAGACCTTTTCCCAGGTAGTAGAAATCCTAACAGAACTCCACAGTTAAGCGTGCTTAGGCGGGAGCAATGTAAGGATGGGTGACCCCTTGGGAAGAACAAAATCGTGAGGGTTTTGCCCAAAGCGGACAATATCATTGCCATGTGAAGGGTCGGGGTGTTACAGATGGTATCAGAGCCGACTCTCCTCACTTCCGAGTGTGGGCCCCTGCCGTCTCGCGTGACACGTGAGCGGGCTACTGAGTGGGTGGGTCGATAAGGACTGGCAGGCTACCGGAGCAGACAGGCTACGGCACGGGGACGTGCAGCACTAAGGGGGTGGATTGTGATATCCTGGTATCCCACAAAGAGAGGGAGTTCCTGAGCTATAAAGGAAAAACTTTGGACCCTTACATTCAACGAGACCTTTTCCCAGGTGGTAGAAATCTTGACAGAACTCCGCAGTTAAGCGTGCTTACGCTGGAGTAATGCACTGATGGGTAACCCCCTTGGGAAGAACAAAACCGTGAGGGTTTTGCCCAAAGCGGACAATATCGTTGCCGTGTGAATAGTCGGGGTATTACAAATTTAGTTCATATTTAATTATGGTGATATTAAAATTATTTTTTATCATTAGATAAGAGGGGAAGATAATCTAAAACTTGATAGTAATAATACTAACGTAGGTATGGTATTATTAATATCCTGAATAATGGATTAGTTCAAGTCCTGCAATACAAACATGGAATTCAAAATACCAAAGGGGCTAGGCCAATTTTTTTTAATAAGTCAGGTTTGTCTATTAATTCAAGCATTCTTCTTATCTATCAAAACAAACGAACCCTAATTTTTAGTGACTAAACTGTATGGACAAAATAATTTCTTGTACTGGCTCACTTTTATTATTAAAAGTCGTTTGGCCTTTGAGTCCTCGTTCTTATAATATATCTTCTTCTTGTTGGCATATATGTATATATATATATATATTAATTGGCTTGACAATATTGTAAGAATCTATACCAATATATGAATAGTATAGTTCAACACGCCACTAAATAAATGAATCCATAAATAGATAAATAACAACTAAACCAACAACAATGACAACTATAATCATAAGAGTAAAATAATTAATATTTATTATCCTATTAGGTTTCTAAATGGCTCTAACAAATTACTTTTGTCCATGATTATAACTATACTAGTAATTACTTGTGCCTAAAAATAATTTAAATATAATTTAATTATAAAATTAATTTTAAATAATAAATAATTTTTTAGTTATTAAGGGAGATAGTTTAAACATTTTCATTGATCACTCTTTACTTAAATCAAAAGTAAAGAAAAATATATATGTAAATTAAAAAAACATACAAATCCAACTATTTCTTTAGACATCATATATAAATATATAATAAAAATAATTTTTATAATAAAAATAAAAAGAAAAGTTGAATTTGAAATAAAAAGAGAAAAATGAATTTAAATTACATTTTAAATGAAGAGAGAGAAGGGTGCTTGTTAGTGGAAGCGGAGATAAAAGATGTGTCATATAACACGCATGTCATATTAATATTATTGTACTTTGTAATAAAGATGTTATGTTTGTATTAGAGGATAAAACTAGGGGAATTAGGTTAGGTTTTTTATCACTAATAGTCCTAGAATTAAATGTTAGTTCTAGGCAATTCAAGAGAGGGTGATTTAGATTTTAAAATGATAATAATAATTTTAATTTTTTTTTTCAAAACTTTTTAATTTCACAAGCAAATATAACATATATTAAAGCGATAAGAAATTTAAAGAGGTTAGGGAGAGAAAAATGAACTAGAGACCAAAAGTTAAAGTGGTTCGGTTTCTTCTAAGCCTACGTCCACTACTTAAGACTCTCCTTGAGAATATCCACTAGAATCAAATGCTTCATAGACACATTCGAAAACCTTTACAGTCTCAAGAAGTTCTTACAAAATAATCCATGTTTTTTCTAAACTCTCTTGAGTTCTTATTTAATAAATCCATTCACTATCTTAAAGGATTAATGGTGACTCACCATCTATTACAATAAATGTGAGAGAATCAAAAATTCACTAACTAACACTCTTTACAAATGATTAGAACTAAATGAGCTAAAGAGTGTGAGTTTCGGCTAGAAGAGTAAACGAGCAGCAAAGCTTTTGGAAGATTTTGAGCTTTAAATTCAAGCAATAGAACAGTGTCCAGAGGTTTGAAGTTCTGAAAATTTACTCCTTATATATAATCATCTGAAGTAAATAACCGTTGGTGGGTTGGTGAAGATAATTAATGTTCTGAAATTATATCGTTAGAATCAGCACGAGATTTGAAATTCACCGCAGGTGTCAAAACAAAATCGTTTGGTGTCAACACAAAACATCTATGGCTTAGTTATTTGAGTGATAGTGTCGATTCAGTTCTTCGTTGGTGTCGACCTTATTTCTGCATTTTTCTCACCCACAAAGTAATGTCAACTCATAAAACATTTGGTGTCGACCCATGCATTTATTCAATTTTCCAGGTGAGACTTTGGTGTCGACTCAAAACTTCATTTGTGCCGATCCATTTTGTTAGATCAGCTACTAGAATTTTGGTGTCAACTCAAAAACGTTGTGGTGTCGACCCTTGAAATTACAATCAACCTCGGGACTTTTAGAGTTGACTCATTTTCATTTTGGTGTCAACTCAGAAAATCACAGACAATCTCAGTTGTTTTGGAGTCGACTCATCTTCGTTTGGTGTTGGCCCAAAACTCTTGTTTCCGAAAGAAAGCTTTGTGTCGACTCAAAAATCTTCGGTGTTGACCCTTTTGACTTGGTGTCGGAAAAAGGCTTGAAGTCCTTGTCTCGACCCATTTCTCTTTGGTGTCGACCTATTTTGTTTTTCAAAGGGTGTCTAAGTGTCGAGTCATGTGACTTTGGTGTCAACCCGTAGAACCCGAAATCTGAAACCCAAAGGATTACTTGGTGTCGAGTCAAAACATTTTGGTGTCGACCCAAAATCAATCCCGCAAAAATACTGAGGTGTCAACTCATTCTGCATTGGTGTCGACTCAATGTGGATTCCGGTCCAATACTAGAGGTGTCGACCCAAATTCATTTGGTGTGGACTCATTCACTATAAGAAAAAGCTTTAGTAGTGACGAAAATAATCGTCGCTAAAAATAAGAATTCATCGCCACAAACCTTTTGCGACGATTTGAATTTCGTCGCCAATTTGTCGCAGAACCTTGGTTTGTGAAGATCTATCGCGCCTATTTTATGTCATCGCCGAAAGATCAACATTTACCGACGACAGAATCATCGATAATGACCTACCTTCGCCTACTAAGGCATTCGTCGCTAATGGTAATTATCCACGACAAGACAAAGTCATCGGCAATGATGTCACTTCGCCTATAGGGCTAGTGGTCGCTAATTATAACCAATCAACGACATGGCATTTTCGTCGCCAATGACCTATCTTTGGCTACAGAGCAGCCGTCACTGATACTCCCAATTCGCCGGTAATGGTCACATTTGTTGACGAAACATGTGTCGCTATATAGTCACTGAAAGCACAATATGTTTTCAGCGACAAAAATCATTTTCGTCGCTAAAGATAAACCAAAAACAAAACTCCCATAATTAATCTACAATTTTTTTATTGCTAATCATACACAAATAACCTGTATAACACAATAATAATCACTACCAAATACATTCTTATCAATTTAATTAACAAAAAAATTAATAATTATAATAATATAATTCAAAACATATCTGAATAAAATAAGAAATTCCAAACATTAATCATGTAACGACTTGGTTGGAACCCTAATTTTAGCAACGATTAGCCCACGAGATTATAGGTCACTAAAAAGGTTAGAAACCTTAATTCAACTCGAAACCCTAATACGAAAAGAAGGTCTTCTAATCTCGAAGATAATTAACTTACTCTAAGATACTAATTCAAAATCCTAAGAAGCTAAACCTATAAATGAAACTCTAAGCCCCAAACTCTTCTTAAGAAATGCTAACCTAGTTTCGTAATGCTTCAGGCTCAACACTCTATATGTGTTACCCTATAATAGCAAAACACAAACTCCAAGTCCAAAGAATAAGAGAATCAAGTACAAGCCCAAATTTGAAAAGAACATTATACTCAGAGACCTATGTCACACCCCCGACCCCGAGGCGCGTGATTCCCACATTATAACCCGTTTTTTCTATGACTAGAACTTCTTTATCAAAAACTCACTTTTATGAACATGTGATTTAAACTCATTTGGTAAACATATTTAAACCGTGAATGAGTCAACTTCCATAACTATTCCAAATTTTCTGCTTAAATCACAGATTCAGTTTTAATATCGATATAATTCATCAATTTCACCTTAAAGATGCCATGTTATTTAATTATTATGTTGGCCCATTTTTCAATTCAATATCACATATCCCAAACCATATTTCATGTTTTCATTATCATACACTATTCTTCATGTCATAAGGTTCACGCTAATGCCATATCGTTCTTACAATATTCTAATGAATTAAGTAAAATTGCCTCATTCATATATTATTTCTTCACCAAGCCATTTCATGAATTAGAGCTAAATTCCATAACTCAAGTTTCTAAAGGTTTAAGTTTTCCATAATAAAATCATCAATTTAACACAATGGGTTATAAGCATAAACCAGTTTTGTTTCTTATCAATTAATCCTTAAATTATTGCCTTTGATATAAACTCGACAATAAACTCATAGTTCATTACATTACAAATTCCAAGCAATTATTCACAAATTCCCAACTTCACCAGACTAACCGATGGATCGGTCTCCGATCGATTGAACTTTCACAGACTGAAACAACCAAGAGCAATGTTAGACTAATCGATAAACTGAACGAACGGTCCATCGTTTGGTCCAATATTGGACCCTTCTTCTCAACATATTTTTCAACACCAAGGTTTTTCACCTCAACTACAGCTTCAAACAAGCCTTCCCATGAAAACCACATACAACCACATGAAAGAAAAGGTATAGGAACATTCCCCAACCATCACCAAACATCGAAAACCCAACGATTTCACACGTAGAATCTTGAAAACGAAAAATAATAAACCCAAGGCAAGGCCCGATAATCTCACATGCATACAGGTAATGAGTTAAGGTAGTCTTAAGGCCTTACAAAACGAATACCAACTAACTCGAGTAGCAATTCATTGTATCAAAAGAATCACATGTATGTGATATACATTTCTCAAAATTTCTTTCTATAAATTTGTAATTATATTCAAAAGTTCAAAACACGGTCTTGAGGTCCACTCCTCAATCGGCCACCTTTTTCTCATTATCACCTGAAATATTTTAAATAACATGAGCCGAAACTCGTAGAAAATAGACTATTAAAAAATATATGCATGACATACGAGGATAGTTATGCGAAATGCCACGTTTAAATTCAACAAAAACCAATCTCATTTTCTATCCAACAACCCATTTATATAGCCGATTTTCCCTATACAAATTAAACACATTATCACATACAACTCATTACTTCATCTTTTATTCAACTTCCATCACCTCCACTTCAAGTTCTCACTTATCACAACTCACGCACACGCGCGCGCGCGCACACACACACATTCATGGTTTTTCATATCTTAACTAACTCTTGGTTTACCAACTAGAAGTCGATACTAAATGAGCTCATAGAACCACGTCGGGAATGTAATTGGTAACGAACTCAAAATCTTAAACTAATTTTGGTTTTTCATATTTTAACCAACTAAAATTAACTAACTCTTTACCAACTAATTTTGATTTTTCATATCTTAACCAACTCTTGGTTTACTAACTAGGAGTCGACACCAGACGAGCTTATAGACCCATGCTGCGTTACTATCGATCAGGCCACACAAGGCCCGCTAAGTAACGATGCGTTCTATAACTCGCCTCGACTAACACCTTATTCTCAGTTATTAGTCGGAGGATAGGTCACCCAATCTGCACAGTTTTTCGATTTTTCACCGATGAGCTATTCAAGCCTAATTTAAACGATCCTTGGATCCCAATCGATCATTTTTATTTCATCAAATCAACATCTAAACACGAGTCCAACCCAAGAATGGTTCTTCTCATCAACACCCAACACGCACATAATTCACAACGCACCTATATATATTAAACGTTATCAAGTTTATATAACCCGATTTTAATTAGCTTAAAATCTTAAATTTTTATTTCGTCATCAAATTCATGGTATTTATATAAGTAGATAGGTTCCCACAATCCTTAATTTCATAAATCATGCATCAATTTCATTATATAAACTATTGATCCAAAAATCTCCAATTTTTCTAGATTTTGGCCAACCCAAACCCTAGTTTCCAATTTCGCAATGATAATAGATTCTCAACGAACTACTCACGATAGATTCACCATAAATCAACTAAAATCTCAAGATTTCACATGCTTTCACTTCAAACCCTGAGCTAGGGTTTTAAAAATACATATTTCATGCTTTCATGTATGTATGATCGAATAAACAACTCATGCAAAACACATATTCAAGAATAGTCGTAGATCCTACCTTTTGATGAAAAAAACACAAGATCTAAGCTTTAGGAAGTTTCAACCCACCAACTCTCACCTTGAGATGAGAGAAGAGCTTCAAACATATGTCGTCACTTCCCAACGGTTGCTCACACGGGAGAGAGGCAACAAAACCACCCTAGAAGAGCAAGGAATGCTCTAAAGGCCACCAAATTCAACCTTAGGGCTTAAAATCTCGTTTTAGAGAGAGAAGGAGAAGTTTGGAATGAAATTAAAACCCCCAAACCCGAACTTATAAACGCTCTCTATTACATACTAATCGATCGGTCTCGGGATCGATCGATCGGTCCCTCGCTGGGCAGCACTCGAAGAAAAGAAATATTACATAGAATTTAAATTTTGTTCCAATGCCTCGAGACTCGTTCAAACAACTCATGATAATTAATCTTATACATAAACAAGCATATAATTATTATCAACACTCAAAATCATAATCAAAATCTAAATTCTTTCCCAAAATTAAACGTTCCACTTAACACGTCATAACAAGTTTTAATTAAACTTTTGAAATTACAAGGGGTTGAGTCCCTACAATTATATTTAATTGGCTAATTCGAAAAATTCTTAAGACTTTCCGCTTAACTTATTTAACAAGCCAGATTATAAAATTCACCTGCAAAATTTGGCGCAAAACTTATAAGCTTCCTTAAGGGGTATCATCAATCTCGTTCATGAGATGTGAATTTTATCAATAATTATTATCCACCATATAATTAGTGTCATTATCCAACTCACTGGGATTATAGATCCGTAAAAGATCACACACTTTAATGAATCAAAATAACGAACATTAAATATACGTGTCTAATAATTATTTCGAGATTAAGAATATAACCACTCATAATAATCATGTGGTGTAAATTAATTTATATAGTCGGTATAAAATTAATTACCCCAACTTGGTCTTGTTCAATACACGCAAAGTGTACTAACAAATGAGCAGAACAATTGTCGAAATAATTACCGTTTTTCGTCATCAAGACAGATCTACTAAAATATTGTACTGCAGTTGTACAGATGGCGTGTTCAATTCTATTTAAGACTATGAACTATATCCTTATATTCTATAAGAACTGATAATCTAGTCTTCTATGTATAAGTCAAACTCTACACACCAGATTAATTACTATGTAGAATAAAAGACACTCATGCATAACATTAAATAAATAATAAAATTCATACATTGCTCATTAAGATTCTCATAAAATAAAATAATAAATTTTATTAATAAATAAAATTAAATACTAAAACTAAAACAATAATTTTTAGTATACAACCCTAACAATCTCTCACTTATACCCAAAATTATATTGCTATACATCTGACTCACATGTCCTCTACATGACTGTCAAAAATCTTAGTTGGTAAGCTCTTTGTAAAAGGATTTGTAAAGTTATCTGCTGATGCAATCTTGATCGTAGCTACGTCATCTCTCTGTATGATCTCTCGTATCAAGTGATATTTACGCTTGATATGCTCTACCTTCCATGGTAAACACATATCTTAAGGTAGACTTTCGGGAATCCTTATCTGACTAAAAATTTGAGTCTGTATTTTCTAAATCATCTCTATGAGATGAACCGAAAAAGTAAAATAATTGATCGAAAGATAAAAAAAAATCACCCCAGAGGTATTAAACTATCTACTTGGTATAACAACATATAATTCCTAATCCTTTTTAGGTACTTGATTGTATTTTTTACCATTGTCCAATACTCATGTCATGAATTAAACTAATATCTGCTAACCATGCCAATAACAAAATAGATGCCGAGTTTAGTGCAAAACATATCATACATGAGGCTTCCTATTGTCGAAGCATAAGGAACCGTCTTTATCTTCTCTATCTTTACAGATGTCTTAGTACGCTAATCCTTGAATAGAGTGATTCTATATCTGAAAGAAAGAAACTATTTCTTGAAATCCTGTATACTAAAACGAGTAAGGACTGTATCGATATAAGTAGCTTGTGATAAGCTCAGCATTCTCTATTTTTGATCTCGTACAAGCTTGATTCCAAGAATGTGACTAATTTCTTTCAAGTCTTTTATAATAACTGGTCAGATAACCATACATTTACTGAAGATAACACCCCACATCATTTTCAATGAGTAAAATATCATTCATGTAAAATACTAAAAACACCACCACGCTTCTATCACGCTTCTTGTATACATAGAACTCGTCAAGACTTTGATCAAAATCATAAGATTTAATAGTTTAAACAAATCGAGTATTCTAAGACCTAGACGCTTGCTTAAGTTCATAAATAAGTCTTTTAAGCTTGCACAACATGTGCTTTTGGCCCTTTGTTATAAACCCGTTTGGTTGTACTATATGGATACACTCGTAAAGATTTTCGTTATGGAAAGCTGTCTTGACGTTCATTTATTAAATTTCATAATCGAAATAAGCCGCAATGGATAAAAGAATTCGGATAGATATAAACATGGCTACCGGTAAAAAGGTTTCCTTATAATTGTTCCTCTCTTTTCCAGTAAACCCTTTTACAACAAGTCTAGATTTGAAAGTTTTCACATTCTTGTCTGCTCCTCTCTTCTTCTTATGGATTCACTTGCATTCGATAGATTTTATTCCTTCGGATGGTTCTATAAGTTTTCATACCTGATTAGAATACATAGACTCCATCTCAGAATTCATAACCCTTTGCCAAATATTTACATCTTTATCTTAAAGTGCTGCGTTGTAGTTATAGGGTTTGGTATCCAGTTTTGTTGTGATCCCGTCAAAAGACTTTCCTAAGAACATATACCGATCGGGTTGACGACCAATCCTCCCACTACGACAACGCACTGTATGCGTCTATGTACTAGTAATGATACGTTGTGTTGATTCTAAACCCCATGCACCATTTTTCACATACTGCTCTGGTCGTGAAACCAACATGTCAATGGTAGCACCCTTATGGTTTAGGATATTCATATGTCCTAATAATCCTCCCACTACAACAAGATAATGGGATATTGATGGCACTTTCTCATGGCACTTCTCATGTGCTATTGGTATTTCCTCTCAACTCTTTCAAAATATTTTTACTTTTGGACTTGTGGTTCATTACATAAATCTCTTACACGAATATGGCATTAGTACTAGGGGTGTCCAAAAGACCCGAATAACCCGTGAACCAACCCAACCCGGTCTCTATGGGTTGGGTTGGTTCGGTTCTACTAGGGTGATGTGTTGGTTCTGAGTCCAAAATAATTGAAAC
>JAULJZ010048095.1:0-14172 GCA_032270985.1 Heliamphora pulchella
TTCTTTTTGGCTAAGGTGTCAACTTTAATTGTTCAAAATGTGTTAACACTTTCATTTTGGAAATATGAAATATTATCTATTTAAAGACATTTATTCTTAGAAAATGAATTATAAAAATCATCAAAATCAAATTAAGAAGCTCTTGGGTTAACATAAGTGATGGGTTTGTTCTGAGTAAAAAAAATCAGTTACGTGAAAAGAGTTTATTGATGAAAAACGAGCCTAATTTTTGGTAAAACTATGTGTTGCATTTCGTATAACCATCTTCGCGTATCATACATATGTTTATTGTTAGGTTTTTTCCTACGAGCCTCGGCTCATATTGTTTAACAACATTTTAAGTGATAGCGAGAGGAAGGTCATGGATTGAGAAGTACGGTCTTGGGGACCATGTTGTGTTGATGGGTAAAATTACTAATTCATTTGAGGAATGAGATTGTCGTTGTAATTATTGTTTTGAATATTTGAGTTAATGTATTTTTGGATTTGAGTAACTTTTGTTGTCAGGCTTTATAGTTGTAATCTCATATTCTATATGCATGCGAGGACGTGGGTTCGTATTTTGATTTGGATAACATGTTATGATATTAAAACATTGGTTTTCTAAGTTTTTAAGTTGAAATGAGTTATTTCTTTTTTTTAATGCATGGGTCGTCCCACTTTTTTTTTAATCTAAAAGCTTGCTCAAGGGATATAGAAAATGGGTTATTTTCCAAAATTTAGGAAAGTTTTCAAGTTTTGCAAAGTATTTATCTGGGCCTCCTTAGGTATAAAGCAGCACATTTTTGTGAAAATTGTTTGCAAATAAAACCCTTTCTTTTATTATTACTTTAGCTTCCGTGTGAGTTTTATTGTTTGGAAACAAGGGTGTTACAAGCCTTCTCCACGCTTGAGAGTTGGTGGGTTGTGACACTCTCCCCCACCCAATTTGGCGACGTCCTTATCGCATTCCTCTTCAAATCTTCTTATTAAGTCTTGGAATTGCGACAAATCTTCAACTGCGTTTCAACCTGCCTTGCTATCGGGTAGTCCTTTCCACTTCACCAAGTACTCATGCCTTAGTTGTTGGTTCTTCCTATGAATAACTTGTTCTGTGAGGATGCATTCCTCTTGCCTCGTTTCCCCGCTTGCTTTCCCTGTTGTTGAGCCTTCGTCAAGCTGCATGCCGGATAGAACATTCACATTCGGGCTTGGCATGGCATTTGTAGATATTATGTGTAGGCCTCTCTCTAAGTTACACATCGTATTCTGTCGAGGGAATATCACCGCATTGTGCAGCCGGAAGAACTCCATTCCTAGGACAACGTCGTAGTCATCAAGCGGCACCACTAAGAAGTCCATTTTACCGTTCCAGGTGCCCATGTGTAGCTATACCCCTCGAGCTACTCCATCTAATGGCCTTGGCTCGGTGTTTACCGTCTTCAGCGTTCCTTGCCTTTTCTCAATCTTCAATCTAAGCTGCTTGGCTTCATCTGTCTTGATGAAATTATGTGACGCACCCGTGTCCACCATGACTTGGGCCGTCTTTCCATTGATGCGAGCATTCACATGCATCAATGACTTATCCTTTGCTTCCGTGGGCTCCGAACTTGCTTTGACAGCGTTGAGTAGCTGGATAGCCCCCACTTGTGCATGCCCTTGCCCAGTGCGGAACATCGCAAAGAAAACACCTCTTGGGCTTGAATCCATCCTTGCCTCATTTTCCCTCTTTCCTGGTAGGGGGTTTCCAGTCCCCTTCCTTTTATGGGGACCTTCATGTCGGTCTTTCTCACCTTCACTCTAATTACCCGTGGATGCCTTGGCCTTGTCACCCTTGGTGTATTCAATCAATGACTCTGCCACCGCCATGGCTATTGCAAGATCCTGCACGCCACGAAGACGCAGTTCTTGTTCCGTCCACCGTTGTAGATTATCCAAGAAGTTGAATAGTAGCTCTTCATTCGTCATATTCGGGATTTCCAACATGAGTGTAGAGAATTCTTTAACGTACTCACGAATAGACGTTGTGTGTTTGAGATTTTTCATGTTCTTTCTGGCTTGATAAGCCACATCCTCATGATAGAATTGCTTTTTTAGTTCTCTCTTAAAGTTGTCCCATGAATCTATGGTGCACGTACTTTTTTCAATGCCATCATGTCTCCTACGCCACCATAGAGTTGCTGTGTCGGTGAGGTAAAGGGTAGCAGTCCTTATTTTGGTGCCTTCGTCCGTCAGTACCATCGTCTCGAAGTATCGCTTCATGTACCAATGATAGTTGTCAGCCTCCTTGGCATCCCGTTTCCCATCGTGAGGACTTCGGCTTCGGTTTCTCCACCTTAGTAATCCCTGTCGAGACCATAGCTCCCCCGACTATAGCCTTTTTGCATACGATCATGTCTGCATGAAGCTCATCCAACCAAGCTTCGAAAGCTGCGAGCATTGCTAACACTTTCTCTTGGAAGGTCTTGTTGCCCTTTTGCACGTCGTGTGCCACGGAGTTGACAGTAGCCAACATGCCATTCTTAAGGTCCTCGATCTCCGCTTGAGATCCTCCACCTCTTGATGCATGCTTTGTTCCAGCACGTCAAGCCGATCTCATGTGTCGGCCATGACAAGCTCCACCTTTGCGAGTCGTGCATCCATAGTTGTGACGGCATTACGAGACTTATCCTTCCTCCCCTTTGTGTTAGCGTCCTTCCCGCGGTCTTGCTTGTTCACCACGTCGTCCAGACCCGAAGACATCGTACCTCCTCCTTCCTTAGTCACATAGCCTTCGTTGCCTACTCTGATACCACGTGTCACGGCCTTAGATTTTTTCAAGCCAACTATGCGGCACTTAGACACTCACGTTAGACCCTTGTGTGCGCTAAGTCAGCCTTCTCGCCTAAGAACACCAAAAGACTAGAAGAGATGGGCGTACTCGACTTAGGAAGAATGAGAAAACTTCACTTAGAGAAAGAAGATTACAACTTGAGAACTTAATAGATGTCTTGGCCAAATGAGGCCACTTCTTTATATAGGCACCTCTAAGTACAACAGAAGGTTAAGATTAAAATAAGTGTCAATGATCTAACGATTAGAAAAGTTCCAAAACACTCTTTAGAAGCTTCTTATCTCTATATTTAAATATTCTACACTACTTTAAAATATTTTATACTATTTCATATATTTATAAATATTAGATGCTCTTGGATTTCTGTAGAATGTTTTGAGCCTCCTTAAAATTCTAGGCGGGCTCTTCTATATTCTAGGTTCTTTGGAGATGATATAGAGTCTTTCATAACTCTCGTTTGTCACATTTTAGACTTCTCAATGCGTCAGAGTTGGCGGGTTGTGACATATCTCTGTGGTGTGAAGCAAGAAAAGGACGAAGATGGAGCTGCAACAACTGTTAAGCATGGGTTTCTCAGATCAGTTGGCCGCTGAAGCTCTCGCCGCCACCGGCGGCAAATCCACCCTTAGAGCCACCGAATGGATTCTCACCCACACCCAAAAACCCACTGATTCTAATCCCAACTCAAGCCCTAGCCCCCCCAATTCGGCCTCAGCACCCTGTCAGCCCAAGATTGATCGCTTCTTCCATTTTCAATCAAAACCTTCACTCGCACCCTCCGTTTGTCCCTCTCCCGCCGCCAACGCCGCTGCCAGAGTGCAGTTCAAGAAGGAAGGTGCATCGAATGGCTGCCGTGAAGAAGAACATGAAATCGAAGAACAAGAACAAGAAGAGTCTGTTCCCCGAAAGCGTCCCAAACAACAGATATCAGTGCCATCATCGCCCCACGAACCGTTGTCGGAGCGAATGCGCCCTCGAACCATCGATGACGTCGTGGGTCAGGACCACCTTCTCGCTGAAAACTCCCTCCTCCGCTCCGCCGTGAATTGCAACCGTCTTCCTTCGATTGTTTTCTGGGGTCCACCGGGCACCGGCAAGACCTCCATTGCCAGAGCCATCGTTAATTCTTCTTGTTCTTCTTCTTCTTCCTCCCCCTCATCCTCCTATCGATTTGTTTCTTTGTCGGCTGTAACTTCTGGGGTTAAGGACATTCGAGACGTCGTCGAGGATGCTAGAAAAGTGAAGGCGAAGAGCAACAACAAGAAGAGAACCGTTCTGTTCGTGGACGAGGTTCACAGGTTTAACAAGTCGCAGCAGGACTCATTCTTGCCTGTAATCGAGGACGGAACTGTGGTTTTCATGGCGGCCACCACGGAAAACCCGTCCTTCCACTTGACAACGCCGTTATTGTCTCGTTGTAAGGTCCTCACGCTTAACCCACTAACCCCCCACCATGTTTCGACTCTCCTCAAGCGAGCTGCCACCGATTCAGAAAGGGGATTGTCCCGGAGCGTTGCGGAAATGACGAGAATTGAGGTGGATGACGAGGCCATTGAGTTCCTTTCCTCGCATTGCGATGGAGATGCGAGGGTGGCATTGAACGCATTGGAAATTTCAGCTACTACGGCAGCTGCACGATCGGCACTCTGGCCGGCCACACCTTCCGGTGAAGGCAAAGGCTGCGTCGGTGCCAACAATGCCGGTGGCGGGCCTGGCACGTCCGTGGCCAGAGTTACCTTGGACGATGCCAAAGAGGCGCTTCAGTCCAAGCACGTTGCTTATGACAAAGCTGGTGAAGAACACTACAATCTCATCAGTGCCCTCCACAAGTCCATGAGGGGAAACGATGCCGACGCTGCCATTTATTGGCTGGCAAGGATGTTAGAAGGTGGGGAAGAGCCTCTCTATATCGCGCGCCGTCTCATCAGATTCGCAAGCGAAGATGTTGGATTGGCCGACCCATCCGCACTTGTACAGGCCGTTGCCTGCTACCAAGCTTGCCATTTTATCGGCATGCCCGAGTGCAATGTTAATTTGGCTCAGTGTGTTGCTTTCTTAGCTTTGGCTCCGAAATCGGTCTCTGTTTATCGAGCTATAGAGGCAGCACAGAAGGTAGTGAGGGAATCGGTTGGGCATAATGAGGGAGTGCCTCTTCATCTGAGGAATGCACCAACTAAGCTTATGAAGGAACTTGGTTATGGGAAGGGCTATATCTACCCTCCTGACAATCCTTCATCGTCATCACCGGCCTATTTGCCCCCATCCCTTCAGGGTTATAAGTTCCTCCACTTGCGGAATGGTGGTAATGCTGATGATTCACAAGGAGCCATTTAGAGACATTTGGGGGACTTTATGAAGATAGAAACTTATATAACTCATATCCTTTTGTTTTATGTGTCCCATATGTTTTGCTTTAGGAAGAAAGCCAGAAGCTGTTTCAACCGTAATCTTGGCCGCTTTTGTATGAACATCACAATGAGGAACAAAAAGGTGGATCAATCTATAGTGAGTTCTCTATCTTATGAAGTAATGAAGTTTCATTTGATACTACTCATACACCCATGTTGCTTCAAGTATTTAAGGTTGTATTACTTTTGAGTTGAGGTTATATGCTTCTATGGAAAGGAGAAATGGAAAGAAGAATGCATATCTGTAAAAATGATCACCAATGAGATATCAGATATCTAACATATATGTTTGTGAATTTGGATTTGGAACCGCCACACAATTTGTGGGGACATTTTCATGGAGAAATGGAAAATTCATGAAAGATGTATGGGAGAAATACTGTACATATGTGAGCTTCTGTGTATAGAGTGGATTGATTTATATGTGTGTATGTATATAGAAAACTGTAATAACTTTAGTACTTCTTTGATGCGCATACCCAATGACTCTTATTCTACCATAGGAGCAACCTTAGTCTATATGGTCATGAAATCCCTGCCATGGCTTACATGTATCCACTGTTCTGAATTCTTCTCATTTATATTAGTTTAAAGTCTCTCTAAAAGCCAAGACGTATTGAGTGTTGCATCAATACTTAAATCATAATATACTTAGAGAAGTAACAAAGGTCCAACCAAGTTTTTGTTCCCAAATATACTAGTAAAACATTTCCGCATATGCTTAGAGATGTAACACATGGCTCAACCTAGTTTTTACTCCCAAATGTACATGGCTTGAACATTTTATCCATGGTTTTTTCATAAACTGATTTTCTGAGCATATTAAAGTATATCAGATGCCGAGTAACTTTTCAAGTACTATCACAACTTGTTTCTAGAAATAGAGTTTTGAAATGGCAATGCTTTACAGATTGCATCGAAAAATTCGAGTATTCCAGTATGTGTTACTCACCTTGATTTGAGTTTTGAAATAGTAAAATCAATCTACATGAACAAAGCATACAAGGGTATCATTTAGGACTGAAAACAATATCTGATGCAAGAAAATCATTGCATGCCAAACACGACTAGAGGTTCCGATCAAAGGTTCTCGGGCCAAGGGGACCAGTCAAGCGTCCACTGGTCAACCGCCCAGTCGACCGGTTCTGGTCTTGACCGTCTGCTATTGTAAAACCAGTTATCGGAAAACGCTCGGGTGATATGAATTTAGCATATGTTAGTTTATACGACCATCAAACAAGGTTCGGGAGTTATTATAGAGGTTTTAACAACTTCAAAAATCAAGTTTTATAACAAATGGAGTTGGATAGCAAAAGGGAAGCTCTTGGGTGTCATGAATCAGAACATGTAGTACTTCAGATCTACGCATGGGAGGCTCAGGAATGCATGATAGAGAGTTCAATATGTTCTAAACATTAGGTTTCACATAAACCAAGTCCAGATCTAGAAAGGGAGGCCTTCGGGTTACATGATTTCCCACACAATGAGAAGGCATGAACCAGATTATGCGGTAATAGTCTCTTTGAAAGGCCGCAAAATGGTTTTCAACGAGACAAATAAACAAGAACAAGAAGATAGTATGGAAATGGAGGTGGCTTCGACCTTCAGAGTTTCGGCCATAGGGAGGCGGTACCATGCTTTGGGACCCATCTCTTCACCTTCCGGGGTTGCTAAACCACACTCAAGTTCTTGGCTCCAGGTCACAAAGCTTACTCTATCTCCCTCACTCACTAGTTTGAAAACACTGCTCACTCTCTTGGCTATCCCTCTTTCCCTCAACTCCCTCACTACTCTCACTCTCTGCAACTCCTGAATGTTCAAGTGGGAATTGAAAGAATGGTTAGTGCCTGTTTTTATAGCAGTGGAGGATGGCTTGTTGCAGAGGCTAACGGTCATGACTAGGCAATACAACGGCTGAGACCTGAACCAACCAAAATGCATGCAGGCCCTGCTGACCGGCTGGTCAACTGCTCAGTCGGCCAGTTGGGTGCGGCTGGGGATGTTCTGGCAGCTAGGCTTCTGCTATGTCTAGCGTTTGATGCAATAACTAGTGCATACATTATACTATGTTCAAATACCATTGTGCCCTATCTTGAATTTAATGAACATCAAGTTATTCCAAGCAACAATTTTATGGATGTAATATACATACACCAGTGACACTGTGTATTGCACACAACATCAGCGTAAATTTTCCAAACTTCAAATTGATAGCATGCAGTACCCAAGAAAAAAAAATGATAGCATGAGTAGGGTTAGGACATTACAAAAATATTTGTGCATGGTGGTGAAGAGGGAGAAACAGAATTATTATATGAAAGGTATTCATGTCAATACACATTATTAAGGGTAAAATGGGAGTTATAAATTTTTGTATGCTGATCTCAACAAGTTGCATCCTTGTCAGTGATGGCACAATAACAGAGGGAGGAAACTAAAACCGACAGTTGCACCAGAAGAGATGTCATTACCATTTCTGAAACTTGAATAGAAGTGTCAGTTATTATCCTTAACCTAAGGAGTAATTATTATTAATCTCAGGAGAGGTATGTGTAATTTTAGCTTTCCTTTATCTTTTTTCTTTTTTTCTTTATTTTTTCGGGGGGTGGGGGGGGGGCGGGGTGCTGGGAGGAGACTGAATTCTTTTTGGCTGCTGTCGTCATTCTTTTTGCCAATGCTTCTAAATCGGAAGCTTTTAAGATTATGAAGATTCTACATATTTATGCAGCTGCTACCTATCAGAAGAATAAGGGGCCAAAAGCCGCAAAAAAAAAAAAAAAAACAGCTACATTAAAAAAAGTGTGGGTTAGGGTATTAGTGGAGAGTTGTTTCTACTTTCTAGTCCTTAATGACTGTTCCAGAAGGTCACTGTGCATACTTGGTTAGCCCTTCATGCCTCTATCATGTCACATTCAAATTACCAGCATCACCTGGTGAAGATATAAAAGGTGTGATTAGTAAATATAGGTTTGGGCATCATGAAGGGGAAAGGAATCCACTTGCTGAGCTCGGATAAGCTTGCAAGTCAAAAAAACTAGAAGGGGAGAGGATTTTGAGAGATTGAATCATTAATTCTACTTTTGTAGGTAAGCAAACATGGAGGCTTACCCTCGTCTTATCCTCTTTTGGTAGAATTTTGTGAAGTCAAAATTCGTTAGGTCTAATCCCTCCCATAGTTGGTGAGAATGAGATATGTGTGAAACCATTTGCTGGAGCATGGTAATGGTTGTTCTGTTCAATTGTAGTGTGCTTGTCAAATTGCTATTTATTTTTGATAAATACATGTGAAGTTTTATTAATGGATCCCAGTGGGGACATTACCCATTTACAACAACAATGTAACTATCCAAAATCCTTCAATAACTAACTCCTCTACATTAATAAAACAAAGTGCCCAATCCCGACCGGCAATTATTTAATAACTCTCCTACCATAATAAAGTGTGTACAAAATGGACTGTTTGATTTATCTGCCGATACTACTATATCTAGCAGTATCTCTGTGCTCGAAGCATGTAACGAAATTTTGGGTCTCAGCTGCTGATTTTGTTTTTTTGTTTTTTGTATTTTTAACTTCTCCCCAGTTGTTTGTCAACACTTTAAAACTTGTTTGATAACCCGGACTGAATTGGATTAGATTAGTAGTGAGGTGGGATTAATAATGAGGTGAGATTAATTTTTTTGTGTTAGAATTAAGTTAACTTATTTTAAAATTAACTTAAATAAATTAATAAGTTAAATTTTATGTTATTGTTAAATTTTATGTTATTTATTTTAATATTTTAATATTTCTTATTATTTTTTAAAATTTTTAAATTCACTCTTTAATTCAATCCTTCCTAATCTCACACATCTCTCTCTCACTAGTTATCCATCATATGGCGGACTAACAATTTGTTCGGATAACTAGTCTGGAGATTTAACAAACATCGGATTGGATTATATTTCGGATTAATAGTCCGGACGGATTATCAATCCCCCAAAACAAACGAGGCTTTATTCAAGGAAACTGGGAATGATTATTTGCATTTCTGTTGGGGAATATAAAAACGCACACACATAGATCCCAAATTGTATGATAAAGAAAACTAAGAAGAGCACACATACTCAAATAATCCATAAATCTGTTGAAATTAAGCAAAATTAAAGCGTGAACTGAAATCATTTTTAACAGTTGAGCAGCTTGTGTCTGACATATATCAACCTGTTTATGGGAGGTCTGTTTGAGAGAACTTCATTTTATTTATTTATTGTGAACCATGTTGTTGGGGGAACTTCGATGCTATTGTTTGTAGAAATGTGTAGGTCATGCTATATTCAAGCAAGGGCGGAAAGATATATATGAAGAGAGTTGTATCAACCTGTTTATGGCACATTGTTTGGAGATTCTTTTCTCAGGCTCATGATTTTATAGTGAAATATTATTTGTGTGTGGCTCTTCTTTTTCTTTTTTTTTTTGTTGAACTTTTATGTTGAAATAGTGTGAGTTGTTTTACTTTTCATTCATTGTTATTGCTTTTTGTTTAGTTGAGACAATATCAACAATTTCTAAAAAGAAAATCAAGTACAGTGCAATATTCATCTCCTAGCATTCCTGAGCAAAGTCGTGTTAATTTGAGCTAGCTTCCTTCAGATTCGGTACTTCAACTCATTTCTGTTTCTTTTTACTTACTATTCTGTTTCGGTTTCTCTCTGAACCCATACTGTGCGATCCATTTCATGCTTATATTCTGCCAATTACCAACTAATTCCGCATTCATTGCTTCAGAACTTTTTCTGCACATTTGTGAATATCCAGAATAGCTTGTCAATTCTTCTTTTGGATGGTCCAGCTCCAGCTCCAACTCCAGCTCCAGCTGCATACAAAAGGCCTACTACCATTTCGCGGTTGGGTTATCTATGCGTTTTCATCTGTTCGTGGCAAGTCCTGTTTTGATTTACAAGACTAGCGGCAGGCCAGCAGCAAACAGTTCTAGGACAACAAAACAGTAGCTCTATTGCCCTATAATTGTTCATCAGCTCCAAGAAGTAGCAGCAAAAAAATATTTCAAAAAGATTATTCAAATGCAAGATTCAAATATAGCGTAAAGGAAAAGTTTTAAAGCTAATTAATATTAAATTGAAATTTATTAAAAATATCAAATGCAAAATTTAATTATATCTCTTTAAGTTAGTTATCTCATTATTAATAATGATACTAAAACCTAATTTAGACTAATTAATTAAAATATTATGTTAGATATGTATTTATATTATATTAAATTATTTATTATTGAATAATATTTTCTAAAATATATGTATAATATTTTATAATAATAAATCTAAAGGGGTACTCGATATTTTACTGGTATCGATACGTACCATACTCATAAAAAAATCGATATACTATTCAGTATAGTATTCAAACTATTATTATTATAATTAATATTTGTCACAGATTTGATATTGTATTATTATCACTGGTTGTTATCGTCAGTCTTCTCTCTGATCAACATTTTCATTTTCATCATCTCTCATTCTATTAGGAAAATACTTTATACACAGACAACTAATTACAAAAATCACATAAAATTGATCCTAGCCATTTATTCATATTGAACATGATAAGTGTTGTAAATTTCAGTGCTAGAAATGGTGGCTAGCTCAAGTAGCAAAGAGCCCCATCGATCCATTTATCACCCAAGGATCAAACCTTGGGGCTCCCACCCCCTTTAATTGGCGAAAAAAAAAAACATTAGTGCAAATGAATTGTCAAAATTCAATTTATGTGATTAGTCTGTGGTTGATTATTTATGTACGCAGTAGTACTGATTTCATTAATATAACTAAGTTTTTTTTACTAAAGAGGAACTATCCTCTCATAGAGCTCGCTGAGGATTAATTTTTTAGATAAATTATATTAATTTCTTTTGAAATTTTTGACAAATATAAGAATTTCTCTTAAGGTTTTTGAAGTGACGCTGATTTTTCATGTCAGACTTGTCGAGCGAACATCGTTAACGAAAAATAATCTTTTACTATTTTACTAATTAAATTGATTTTTAATTAATTAATTAAATTAAAAAAGACTACTCAAATTAACCAAACCCATTTGATCAGAACTGTAGGTTGAGAATGAGTTATACGGGAAAGAGATTTTTAACCTATCTATTGGGAGTGTTTGACCAAGCTTTTACTACTAACTATCAGTATTTTGTTACGAAATTTAGTTATAAGTTATAATTTTTTTTAAACACTCATTTTTGTTAGAATTTTTAACTTTTTTTTATTTTAATTATAAATTATAATTTTTACTAAATATTCATAACTTTTACTATAAATTATAATTTATAAGTTATTAACAATAGCATTTTCAAACACCCTCGTTCTAGAAGGGGAAGGTAAGATGGAAAAGGAGAACATTGGTTGTTGTCAGAGAGAAAAAAAAAAAGAAAAAACGAGATAGAGACGATGAAACGAGTCAATTGGCGGTGGCGTTATTCGAGTACAAATGTTTTTTCTTGCAATGGTGTTAGTTTGCTACTTGGGGATGTGGAGCTGGAGAGAGGCGTGGTGGCTTGCAATGTATGTTGGCAAGCGCGATGGCGACGTGGTGGCTTGCAATGGCATCACGTTAGCTTGCGGTGGCGGCAGTGATTAGTATTTTTTTCGACAAAATGGCCTAAAGAGGGAAGAGAGAAAAAAAATGGGGGTGGCTGAGCAATCAGAGGAGCTTGTTTTGCAAAATAGGGCTCTTTTACCATAATAATAAGTTAAGTTTTTAACTTAATTAACGAAATAAAAATTTTTAAATTTTATTCTCATTCTATGTAAAAGCGTATTTAGCAAGCACGCTTTCTTTACAAATGTGTTTAACAAATGATTTAGTTTTGAAAAAAAATAAAATTTTAAACTTAAAACGTATTTACTAAACACATTTTATGCCGTAATACATAAAACGTGTTTGATAAAAACGCTTTATTATTTTTGTAAATAAAATGATTTTGCTAATAACGCTTTAAACTTTTATACATAAAACGTAGTTTTTAAAAACGCTTTTAGTCTTTTACACATAAAATATATTTAGTAACCACGTTTTTAAGTTACACAGAAAACGTGTTTAGTAAATACGTTTTTATTAAAAAAATTGGGTTTACCAAACATGTATTTAACGTCCAATTTTTTTTCCACATATTTTTTAAAACCCTTCTCCTCCCATAAGCGAGTTCTTCTCGTTGAACTCTTCTTCTCTCTCTCTTATACGTATTTTAAAACCCTTCTTCTCCCTCTTGATCTCTCCTCGTCTCTGTCTGCTTCTTTATATCTCGTCTCGGCTTAAGGTATATTTTTCCCCATCAATTTCTTTAATTTTTGTTCATCTGGTTGTGATTTTGGTGAGTAGATGGTTTTTCTTTCTATTGTTCAATTTATTTTTTATTTTTTTAATTTTTTGTGATTTTTGCTGCTCTATTTGGTTGCTTGAAAAACTGGGGACAATATACGTGTGCATTTTTAAAGAACTCGAATATTGCTTTGCATGTATTATACACTGTTATATAGCATGTATTATATGCTGTTATAGCACTCAAACATGTATTGTACCCTGTCTAAGCATACACCACCTTCGGCCAATGATACAATTGATTTTGTAAAATCTTTGTACATGTATTTTTGTCGTGGTTTTGTGGTTTACCCTCTACGCCACCTTGTGAGAGCTTTTTTGTATCATTTACTTATCAGGTGGGAAAAAAAACCAGTATGTTTGATGATTAGAAACTTTTTTGAGAATTGGGATTTAAATGAACTTAGGGTAAGAAACAAGTGATATTTTATGAACAACTCCATATTGTAAGGTAAAGAAAAGCAAAACTTTTTCTTCAATGCCTATGGAATGAAGTGCTCAAATCAAGAGGAAAGCATCACTAATCCAGAGAACTTAAGAGCTGATAAATTATATGTTTGAAATTGAAGTTGACATACTCAAAAAAACAACTCCAAATTGAGTTGTTAGCTTCTCATTTATAAAAATACTCAAGATGTGACTTATCAAGTAGATTTGAGTCATAAACTTGATGATTGGCTCTCAACTTTGTAATTAAATTGAATGGAGGCAGATTTACTTATGAGATTGATAACAAAGCTCTCTTTATTTGCAGCTCTAGAGGGGTACACATAATTAGGTGTTACTTAATCTCGTTACATTTCTTCTAAAATGCTATTATTTTCCAGAGTTTGAATGAAACAGCAATTGAAATGGTCACCAAAACTGCTCCCTCATCAAACATGTGGGTCAAACTAAAAGTGTTCGTGTGATGATATGATAGAAGAAGTTCAGTGAAATAAACTTGAATGTTTTGAGAGTATTATGGTAGCTAAATGAATTTAGGATGAAGCAAAGATTAGTTGAAGCAAAGATTAGATTAATCTTTTAATGTGTTTTGAGAGTATTTATGGTAGCTAAATGAATTTAGAATGAAGCAAAGATTAATCAAAGAAAATATCAAATTAATTTTTAAAGTGCTTATCTATGTCAATCGTCAGGAATGTATTGATTTCAATATCATATGCTTCGAGAAAATGTTCATAAGAAACTTTTAAAACACATCAGGATACATGGATGAGGAAAGAGTTTATGATATCTGTACATAAAGACGTGTGGGGGTTTTATACAATATGTGGTATGATGATAAAAGCTCATAGGCTAGCAAATATGACTAATAGGTGGGGGAAAAGAAAGTTTTGTTCCCTCCCATGAAGGCTAAAAGAAAAAATTGTCTATACTACCGAACTTGACAACAAACTCAAATAATTACAGTACCTTATCTAACATGTGCTCTTTCTTATTTCACATAATCATTTCGAAATTTCTAGAGCTTTTTTAATCTTCACTATTTCATCTAACTTGTGGATTCAAAATGCTCAAGTAAAAACATTTACTGAAGTTTGGCACAACAGCCCTTCGCACCAAAATCAA
>JAULJZ010048116.1:0-14171 GCA_032270985.1 Heliamphora pulchella
TCATAGTAGAACGACGAGTCTCTTCAGAGATAAGTTCAGAAACTGCAGCATCCAAAGTTGGAAGTGGTTGACGATAAAGAAGGGAGGCTCGAGTAGATTCAAAATCATCCCGAAAAGCCATCATAAAGTGCATGAACTTCCAGCGATCAAGCCAAGCAGTAAACAATTGAATGTCTTTGGACCATTCGAGCTTTGGATCTGCAGCAGATAATTGTTCCTAAATATGATTAGTCTGAAAATAGAAATCAGCAATAGACTGACCGAGTTCAATTGTTTTTTCTTGTAGTGATTGCTCGGTGTACTATGCACGTAATATCAAACTCAGCTAAAGCCAACATCCACCTAGTCGCTCGTCCCATCAACGCCAGCTTACTGAGTAAAAACCTGATCAAGTCACATTTGGTTACCACCTTGATTCAGTGGGCTAGGAAGTAGTGTCTCAATTTCTGCGCTGTGAACACCAACGCCAGACAATGTCTTTCGAACGGAGTATACCTCTATTCTGGTCCTCTCATCTTCCTGCTAATGTACATTAGTCCCTTCGATCCCTTCAATTTCTTGCACCAGTAGAGCTCCAATAGATCTTGTCGTGGAAGTAAGGAATGGTATTAATGGTTTCATAGGCTGTGGTGTGATCATGATCTGAGGGGAGGTCAAAACCTTCTTAACTCTGTCAAAAGCCCATTAGTGCTCTTCTGTCCACTCGAATCTCGTGTTACCCCTGAGTTGCTCAAAAAAGGGAAAGGTCATATCTGCCAACACTAGGATAAAGCGCTGTAAGTAAGAGGTTTTCCCCAAGAATCCTTTTAGCAATTTTTGAGACCATAGGGGAGGCATCCCCATTATAGATTTAATCTTCTCATTATCTCACTCTATCCCATGCATGTGGACCAAAAATCTCAAAAATTTTCCTACTGTTACCCCAAACGCACTCTTAAGTGGGTTCATCCTCGTTTAAAACTTTTTGCACCTTCTGAATACTGCCTCTAAGTTAGTCAGATGGTTTTACTACCTCTTCAATTTTACAACTAGGCCGTCCACCTAATCTTCAATTGTCTGGGGCAACATATCATGGAATACTGCCACCATAGCCCGTTATATGTTGCTCCAGCATTCTTTAATTCGAACGACATGACAATGTAGTAAGAATTACTTACTAGTGTTTGAAACACCATTTTCTCTGTGTCACCTGGTGCCATCCTGATCTGGTTGTAGCCACTAAACCCGTCCATAAAGGAGAACATTTTCTGGCCCAAGGTGGCGTCTACCAGTGTGTCAATGTGTAGAAAGGGGTACTTGTCCATTTGACATGCTTTGTTCAAATCTCTAAAGTCGACGCATATTCTGATCTGTCTGTTCTTCTTCTTTATTGATACAATGTTTGCAAGCCAGGTCGGGTATTGTATGGGCTTTATGAACTTGGCCTTTTATAGCTTCTCAATCTCTACTTTGATCTTTTCTTCTAGCTCGGGATGGTACTTTCGAGCTGCTTGCTTCACTAGTCGAGCGTCTAGGAGTACGTCTAGATGGTGGGCTACTAACTTTTCGTTTAGTCCCAGTATCTCCTCATAGTTCCATGCAAACACATCGGAATACTACCTCAATAGCTCAATTAGGCCATGTTTGAACTCTGTCGCAGTGTCTTGTTGATGTACACAAACTTTGGCGAATGTCCATCAGTGCTTAGATTAACCTCTTCTAGTGGCTCTTACTGGGGTCGAGGATCATCTTACATGCAGTCAAGTGCTGGTTGTAGTAAGATAACTTCGGTGGTGTTAAGGTTAGCTTTCTGGGAAGTAGCAACTAACCCTGCACACTTCACAAATAATACACCAACTTTCCTCCTTCTCTAACTTTCAGCAATTTTGCGGGCAGCTCTAACTTCTGTTCTCTTATCATACTAGTTGATCCTGCCTCTATTCCCCCTTTGCTCAAGTCTTCCCACTTCGGTATCTTCACCAATCCTGCCTTATTAATTATCAACTTGCTTTCTGATAGCTTGTCGAAGAAAATAGCATCTATCAAATGAACCTCCCAATAGTGAAACGGCTTCCTCGTGGCCCCCGTAGTGACTTCCTTCCCCTGCCAACAGAACATCATGCACTGGTGGTAACTGGAGGGCACATCGACGTACCTATGCATCCAGGATCTCCCTAGGATAACATGGTACCTCATGTCTGCATCGATGATATGGAACTTGACAGGCATATAATTCCCTTACAGCTTGAGGTTCACTACAACAAGCCCTGGGTTTTCTTTCTTTCTCCCCCAAAATCAGTTACTGTTATGGATTGGCTGACTATTTTATCCTCCTAGATCCCTATTCTTTCAAATATTTTCCTAAGTATAATATTGATAGAGACCTCACTATCAAAAAATATACGCCTAAACAATACCCCATTTATAACTCTAGCAATATATAGAGGTCAATTATGAGGGAAAGGAGTACCTTTGGTCGCACTCAGTGAACACTATTGTGTTTGGGGAGTTTGTGGTTACCTTTCGAAGTGCTCTCTCTAAGGCCGTGCAACTAGAGTTATTGGCCTCTATTACGCGTATGATTACCTCGGTCACCTCCCTTTGTGTCTTCGTCCTGAATCCGAGCTGGTCGTAAAATTGCTTGAATTTGGATGATTCTTGTAGGGCTCCGTGTATCTCATCGTCCCCTGTTATCATGTTAACCTCTCTATCATGCTCAGAGAATGGTCTCTTCCTGACATCGCTATCCTTCTCGTCTGTAAACCTCAGCTGCTTTTCGGCCACCTTCCTTCTAAAAATTCCCCAGAGGGTAAAGCACCTCTATGTGGAGTGTAAGGTGGTCCGGTGGTAGATACAGTAGTTTGGCCCTTCTTTGTCCTTTATGGATGGAAGAGTTTCTACTAGTTAGAGTGTCAGCTCTTTATTAGCTACTCATTCCTTGATTAGTTTCTTTACCATCTCAATACTACAAGGGTATGGTGATGCATTATTGTCTCGCTATCTTTTGTTTCGATCATCTCCTCTTTCTCTTTTCATTTTTTGCCCACTAGAAGCCGTAAAGGCCTAGGCCCTGTCATTACAGAAGGAAACCGACTTAGTAGGCGACTTGATTGTATTATGGAGGTTCTGAGCTACGTTGATCAGAGCTGAGAATGTGAGCATATTGAGATTGATGAGATGCACTCTATACTCCCATAAAATTTCCTGAACACACATCTGCACCAGGTGAGTTTCGCTGACTGGATATGGCACTCAATAGCCAAGTCTTGAAACCTTTTGACATACTCGAGCAGGTTATCCCCCAGCCTCTCTGTCTCTATCACCAGGGTAAGTGTTGTTACCTTCTCATGAACTTAGAAGAATTTGGTGTGGAACTTGTTTACCATGTCTTCCCAAGTAATGACTGAGTCGGGTGCAAGGTTGGCGTACCAACTATAGGCCTTATCCGTCAGGACTTAGAAAGCTTCTGCAGTCGTAGTGTATGATCTCCTTCATAGGCTCACAATGTCTCCACGAATCTTACCACATGCTCTTTGGCGTTTTCCTTCCTTCCATCGAACTTCATGAACTTTAGGGCCGTATATCCTTTGGAATAAGGCACCCTTAACATATATAGTGGATAAGGCAGGTGGATATCTAGATCTGGCAAGGATGGAAGCTGTCTTTTTGTTCTCCTCTGTTGGAATATCGTTTAGACGTCTGCGATCGTAGCAAACTGGGCTTGTGTCCTTGGTAAGGAGGGATCTTGATTGATAGAACCTTGCATTGTCATCGGTTACCAGAACTTGGGGCCTGGCTTGTTTTGTAGGCTATTATTATCCCACCGAAGTCACCTGTGGATCTGTTGCTACCTCTTTTGCTGGTATCCTCTCGACTAGTACTTCTACCCGATTGGCGTTTGTTACTGCAGCTAAAAGCAAGTTTGTCAGTCCCACTATTGAGTTTAGAATACTGATTTGGCCATCCTGGATAGCCTGTAGCGCATCTAAGAATAGATCATCGCGGTTGTTGCCAAGATTTGCCTACTGTTCTACCCCAAGAGTGTCATTCTGCTCGTTGCTGTTAAAAATGACCTTCTAACATGGCTACTTTTGGTGTAGTGTGTAGTCTGCTCCGAATATTGACCATTCACAAATTCACCTCCCCAGCAGAGTCACCAAATAATGTAGGGTCCTTTTAGAACAAATAAGTAATGAATAGTTACGGAGAGGTGAAATAAGAAAACTGGCCAGAAGCACAGAACAGAGAGAGATGATGGTTGGGTAAAGGAGAAAGCTAATTGAGTTTGGAGTATTGATAGTATGAACACATATCAGGTAATGTATATTATGATCCCTTAGGAGCACAACTATCTCTCCTATTTATAACCCTCTAATTGAGCTATTAGGATTAGAACGGAACTCTAAGAGATATATTTGAACCAAGAGAGGTAATCGCTGGGATTAAGAGATAAGATTCGTAGATTAACCATTTTTTTGAGAATTAGTGTTATACTCTAACTCAACTAGGTCGGCCATCGGGCACCCTGTGGATACTCGACCCACTCGGGTCAAGTACCTATCCACTCAAGTCGAGTGACTAGAGTGAGTGAGTCCCGTGGTTCGACGAGTCCTTTTCTTAGCCACCAAGCCACGTGTCTACCAACGACCCCGTGAAGGATTGTACTACCATTATTTTCGATCGTTTATAGGACATTTTTTCATTTCTAAGAGGAATCTATGTTGATATAGTCTGTGTTATATATGTTTGGCTTCTTTCAGTCTGTGCCGAACCTCTTTTCTGTTCTTCTAGTGGTTGAACCGACAACTTTAACTAGCAGAGATGCTGGGGATTTCAGTAGCTCGGATCTTCACTAGTTTGAGCAGATTTGATATAGGTCTTCCCAAGGTTCGAGGCACGTGGAGCGCGTCTCTTCATCGAAATCATGGTTTAAGCTCACCGAATACTTCAAGTCATTCGAGTGTCTCTACTCGAGTAGGTGAGGTAGAAGTTGGTTATGGGATGCTTTGCGTTCCTAACTTACTCAGGCTGTGTTCTCTACTCGAATCGTTTAGATCGGCTTGGGCTTGTTGATTCTCATTTTCTCTTCCATAGCTTGATAAATTCATAAAGGTTGCTTATGACTTAGGTTACTTGAATTACCCCTCTTTCCCTCAATCTCGGTGCGCACACTCTCTTTCAAGATCTTCATCCTTCTTTGTTTCCTTGGTTTTTTTGGCATAAGGATCTGGTTTGAGTAACTTCGAATCATTCATTCATTTGAATTCGTTGATATCACAGCAGGATCCCTCAATTAGGACTCTCTACATGCTTAAAGTTGAGAAAAGCCCAAAAATCTCGTTTGAAAACCTAAAAACTTTTACCCTTTTAGTTTTTTTTTGCTTTTTTACATATTATTTTTAAAAATATTATAATTTTTATTATACACATCTATTTTTTATAAAAACTTATATTTTAAAAATTACTTATTAAAATCTATCTAACACCTCCACACCGGTCCCTCCCGCACAAGGCACATGCTACAGAGCCATTTTATGCAAGATCTTACATCTTTCCAGTAATTCCTTGGTTGGGATTCTTTTAATGATGGCCATCCAGTTGAACATGAGATATAAATACGAAATTAATTATTTATAATAAAATATTCTATTATTACAAATTATTTATGATAAAAAAATTTCTCCAATCCTGTACATATTGGTAGCATCAATGAAGTATTGGAATATTTTTTTTTATCTAATTTCGAATAGGAAACATAATGATATAAAAGGGACACAAATTATAATTTTAGAATAGGCCAAAATATAATTTCTAAGAACGTTTATATTTTTTGTTTTCTGTTTTTGTTTTTAAATTTTTTGTAAACTGTAAATAAAAATATACTTGGTAATTATTTTTGTTTTTAAAAAACTATAAATAGTTATCAAAATTTACAAAATTCTTATAAACAGAAAAAATGTATTTTCACTTGTTTTGTAAACACGTTTTGATTGTATCTTTTTTTTTTACTACTTTCGACTATTACATTTGGCTACCACTTCCGATCACTGTCTCTGACTATCACATTTAACTACCCCCTTGGCTACCACCTCTGACCATCGTCTCGACTTTTAACCACCACATTTGACCACCATTGCTATCTCTTACTATCTTTTTGACTAATACTTTTAATCACCATCTCCAACTACCATCGCTACATCTTACTATCATCACCGGCTAACACATTTGGTCACTACCATCCTGCCACCACCGCCCGACCACCCGCTCTGACCACCACTTTCAATTACTATCTCTACATCTTGCTATTATCGCCGAATAACTCTTCCGACTATTATATTCATCTGCAACCTCCAACATACATTTTTTAAATATTTTTGTGCCAAACATGTTTTTATTTTAATTTTTTATAAAAATAAATAAAAATATATTTTTTATTTTTTATTTTTTATTTTCAAAAATAAAAAATTATAAACGTTACTAAATGGGGCTAAAGGTTTTAGTTGAGGTTCAATTATAAATAACATATTTACTTGAAATCAAAATCTAAATTAGAGACGGCTTCAAATTGGCGCCCTTTTTTCCGAAGGAAAATGCCAATCAATTGTAGTTAGGGAGTACGGACATATTTGGATTGCCAGATTGAGGTGTGGGCCTACAAATTATATATTTTACCTTGTAATAATTAATTCAGTATTTATACCGCATGTTGAGGACAAATAATTTGATAAATAAGATATTAATAATACTTCATTTATGATATTAATAATACTGGTTTCATGTTATTATTAGTATTAGATTTTAAATTTTTTTTTTATCTAATGATCAAAATTATTTATACAATTTTTATCCTATTATTTATCTCATCCTAACTAAATATAAATTAAATTTTTTACTATATATATAATTCGTACTGCAATCTCTTAGTATTAAAAAAAATATATGATACTCACATTATTATTTATTGCTCATATAATATCCAAAATTGTCGGAACCAAAAGAACCCTACGTGTTTATTTTAAAAGGAATACTAAGTATATGGACTTTCATTCATTCTAACTACATAAATTAAATCTTAATTATATATTTGAACTAAAATTAATAACATTTATAGATTTTCAATGCAAATGAATGGTGGCTTTTGTTGTTGAAATTATGTCTATTTTATGATTTGATTTATTTATATTGTAAATTTCACCATATATGTTATTTAAGTAAAAAATTAAATTTATTAAATATCAATAGCCATATCATCATCTTCTGATTTGTTCTTAAAAGATAAATAACTAGTACATTTTTTAAAGTAAACAACTAAACAAATATGATAAAATCATATGAATAACTATATTCAATAAATCTGAATTTTTGTGTATATAGTGTAATAAACCATTTCTATAATATATATGATTTAATTCATAAATTTATGTAAAAAATTAATCCATCCATATATATTAATGGCAACTTTTGTCCTTGGTAAAAATACTTTTTTGCCCATTAGCACTAATTTGTGCTTCTAGAATTGCAGGTTACATAAATAAAATTTATATTATTCTCTACAATATATAATAATAATAGATATGCCTCATAATTATTAATCGTATCGTTCATTTTATAACGCTTGTTAAGAAGATTATTCATATAAAAATTTAAATTGATCGAATATCAATAACTAATTATTTAAACATATTTATTTTAAATAAAATAAATGATCTATTTTTAAAATCATATATATGATTAGAATAAATCTTATATATATCTACAGATATCTAATCAATAAATCTTTTAAAGTGAGTTATTTTTTTAATATGTTATTTAAGATAAATAGTTCGGATCATTGAAAGAAACTTGACATGAACTCATAAAAATTAAACTTTATGATAAAAATATGTTTTTTACCTTGTAAAATAAAAGCCAGGTTCTAACCATTGGACATAATTTTATTATTCCCCATAATGTATAATAATTTAATTTAATATATAATTATTATAAATACATCCCATGTTTATTTTATTTGGTCATGGTTTGGCTCAGCATGAAGTTTTAGTACGAAAATTAAAAGAAATGAGCAACTATTGTAAATTTATTTTGATGAGGGTACCGTTCATATTATAGAACTTGGAAAGAATATCATTTGTATAAAAAATTAGATTGATCGAGTATGAATAACTAAAATAATTGAATATATTTATTATATATAAAATAAACAGTCTTGTGAAACCTAGGTTTGCTTCTTTTTCGTGATATATATTTGACGTGTTCTTTTCGTTATACGTATATCTTCGAAATTTTGTTTATACTTCTGTATTGTTTAGAACAACATGTTTACGTATATGTGTTATGCATGTGGGGTTTGATTTCATTTCTTTAATTAAGTTTTCCACCTAGTGACGGCCGCTCGAGCGAGCCTGTAGCAGAGAGTTGGGTTGATGGAGACCGCTCGAGTGGGATCGAGCGGGGAGCGAGCGGGGTGTGGCAGTGTGTTATGTCGGTAGGAATTGCTCAAGCGGTGATCTGTCCGCTCGAGCAATAACAGCCTGGCGCGAATATCTCTAACGCCTGGCAGCCATGGTTTTTAAGCCAAAAATATCTTTTTCAGTTCTTCTCTCTCTCTACACCTTTTCTCTACCTTCTCTCTAGACTTTTGAGGGCCCAAGGCTTAGTTTTTGTTGATATGTTAGTGGATTCTTGCTATCCACGACGTAAGTTTCGCATCCATCCGAACGGATTCTCATTCCGACGAAGTTTGATTTTCGAAACTTCGAGTTTTGACTCTCCGGGTAAGATTCTAGACTATATTGTCTTTAAAGGGCACTACGTGCAGTTATATACTTTTTCACCGGTTAAAAATATTTTAAATGTCATAGTTCATGTTTAAACCTTATTTTTCGAATAAAAAGCATATGTTGCGCTTTTCTTGATTTATTACATAATATGAACTTGTGAATGTTCGTAGCTTTCAAAAAGAGGTTTGAAAACGAGGTGATTTGTGAAAATCTTGAAAACTGTATTTTTTGAGATTTGGAGCTAACTCTTGGAGTTGAGCTTAGATTTAGATGTTTCGTTGAGATGTGAAACCATTTTATGGTTATGAGAATGTTATGATGATATGTATGTAGATATTCAGTGCATAGTTGTATGCGTAGTTTTATCTGTTGAATCACACGGAACTTTGCATATTGGGGCACATGATTGTTCTGCGGTGAAAGACCACTAAGAATTGCATATTGGGGGCACGTGATTGTCCTGCGGTGAAAGGGTACGTGATTGTCCTGCAATGAAAGACCTCTAAAAATTGCATATTATGGCAAGTGATTGTCCCACGGTAAAAGACCGCAAAGAGCTTGATGATTAGGTTGGTATTATCCCACGGTGAAATACTGTAAAAGAGTACGATATGCATATGACCTTGTTGTATATGCTTACTGTATTGCTGGGCATTATTAGATGTCTGGGGTTTTATGTTTTTAAAAAGTAAGACCGTTTGAGGCTCATGTGATTGAGTCAATTTTCTTATGTGATTGCATATCTTACTTTATTGTATCATAATCTGTTTCTATTGGGTTTCGGCTCACGTAGTGGAATTTGTTAAAACATTTTTCAGGTGTTGATGATCACGTGGAGTTGATCTAGAGGTACCGTGATAGTAGAAAACTTGTGTAGTTTTCCCTTTTTGTTTTGGAACTATTTTTCCTGCATATGTTGCCTGTTTATGAAGGCGGGTTTTGTACGCCTTATGGCAAAATATATTCTACATGTATGTTGTTAGAAAGATAAACCTTAGGCACCCTTTTTAATTCCAAAAAACTGTGTGTTGGTTGTATGTTTTATCAATAAAAATCTTATCTTTTTTAAAAAATGGTGATTTGTGGGTTTTTCACGTGGCCTTGGATTTTTTGGGTATGACAAGTCTATTCTGAAAATTGCATATACAATTGCATATACTATAGATGTAGTGTCATAAGACACTACATCTATAGATATTCAATATTTAATTTTATACATGAATGATATTGTTAATATTCTCTATAGGTTGAATTATTCATACCATCGAAATGAGCTTAGGATGATCCCATAAAATTAAATTTGTTCTTTCGAAATTTTGTTTAATAAAATGTGTGATTATTATAAATACACTTGAAGTTTATTTTTGATACTTTGTACTGTTCATTTTTTAAAATTCATTTAAAAGATAATCTATATAAAAAAATAAATTGATCGAGTATCAATAACTAAATTATTTAAAGATATTTACCTTTAATAAAATAAATGATCCATTCTTAAAATTATGCATGCTATTAAAATAAATATATTAATCCGCTATATATGTGTGTGTGCGCGCGCGCGTAATCAATCTAATTGTTTGCAACAATGGTATTTTTAATGTGTTCTATAAAATAAATAGTTCAGATCATTATAATGAACTTAAAATAGACCTATAAAATTAAATTTTATAGTAAATTTAAGATGGGTCATGGGAATTAAACTTTACATTAAATTGATACTTTATGTTGTATAGTTAATGTATATTTTCTGCTATATAGTTAATAGATTATTTTGCTATAAGATCTTTAGTCTTTTTATCTTATTGCTTATTACTTAAATTTTGTAAATATAGTTGTTGAAAATATTAATATAAAAGACCATAAATTGTATTTAATTAAAATAAGAATTAGCTAGTAAGATAAACTTTTATGTGAATTGTTGATGAATTAATCAGTATCATATAAAATGATTTATTATTGTAAAATATATAATTCTTTTGTGCATAGCACGCGTATAACGCTATTATATATACACGTTAATCAATATATGATATTAAAAAATTTAATTTATTTGAAATTCAGAAAGAACTTGATCAAATTTAAGTTTTATTATCATTGCTTATACTTTACATTGACAATTCGTTATTTATACGCAAAATTAACAATTTTGTTAATTCTTCTGCATTAAACTTTTTCGTTAGTTCTTTTGTTAAAAACTCTATAAATTTAAAATAGATTTACATTCAATACTAATTTTATTTTACCATTATCCAGTACATATACATATATATATAAATATTTAATACTAAGTATGGGCCAAATTTGTTTGGGTGCTTGTCTCCAGTCCCATCACAAACTGGACGTGTGCAGCTAAACTTTTTTTGAGTTTAAAATGGATAAATTTTGATAATCTAAACTAGTTATTTTATTGTTCAAAATGTATATATTATTGTAGTAAAAAATTAAGTTAATTGGATATCATTAACTGTCTTAGCAAATTATATTTATGTTAATAAAATAAATAATAAATAGATATCATAATTTATTTTTTATTAAAATAATTGTGATTTGTTAATACAGTTAATGATATCCAATCAATTTAATTTTCAAAAAATTAGTTTAAGATTCTTAAAGTAGTGTTGATTTTGTTTTTCATCTACCATAAAAAAAATTTAATGCGCGAGCTCCGGTTTTAACGCGCGAGGTCTAGTTTGACCCTAGAACAGATAAATTTATCTGTGTATTTTCAAAACATATATAAAGCACACAAATAAATTTATCTGTCATGCATAAATAAGTATAAAGTTAAATTTATCTGTGTATTTTATACGTATTTTAAAAATGCACACAAATGAATTTATTTATCTTGCATAAATAAGTATACAGATAAATTTATCTGTATGCTTTATACGTGTTATGAAAAGGCATAGTATTTTTTATACAGATAAATTTATCTGTATACTTATCTATGCAAAATAGATAAATTTATCTGTATACTTAATATATGTTTTGAAAATACACATATAAATTTATCTATATAAAGAACATAAATAAATTTATCTGTCTTATATAAAATAAAACGATAGATAAATTTATCTGTATACATTACATATAAATTTATCTGTGTTGTAGGCGATTGGATTACAGATAAATTTATCTGTACGCATTACATAAAAATTTATCTTTGTGTTAAATTTATCTATGTTGTAGGCGATTGGATCTCGCACGTTAAAAATTTTGCTGATGGATCTTACGCGTTAAAACTTATTTTTTTGGATATTTGACTAAAAGCCCATTTAATTTTTTACAATAATAAAATATATACTATAAATAATAAAATAAACAATTTAAATCAACAAAATAATTTCATTTTAAACCAAAAAATAGCTCAACTAGTAGTCCAGTCACATTAAGAACTCGAGACAAGCAATTCACATTTGTTTGCATGCAAAGTATGGGACAGTTACACTAGGGCTCTTTTATCATAATATCCAAGTTTTTAAACTTAATTAATAAAATAGAAAATTTAAATTTTATTCCCAACATACGTGAAAAGTGTGTTTAGCAAACATACTTTATTTATAAAAAAAAATCTCAAATTGCTTATCCTTTGGCATAAAACATTAAAAAAAAAACGTTGTTAATAACAATTGTTTCTTTATAAATATAATCTTATCCTAAAAACGTTGTTACTATTAACATTTGCACGTATTTAAATGAAAAATATTTTTTCTAGGAAGGCTTTAATGGATTAACAGGAAACGGTGTTTACTAACACGTTTTTTTTTAAAAACCCTCCCACAATTTGCCAATCCTTTTAAATATAGTTAGATATAAAAGTTGACCTCTATCTATCAAATAAAAAATTATAGCGTGTATGTTTTTATTTAGTTTTTAAATATATTTTTATAATTGAATTCATTTATTACGTAGAATTCGTCAAGTTTCTTATTTATAAAAAAAAGTTAGATTGATTTGATACCTGTAACTAAAGTGATTGAATAACATTTGTTTAAAAGTTTTCTTAATTATAATTTTTATTTATTTATTTACAAAACAACATTATGCGATTACTTAGTTACGAGTATCGGGTCTATTTAAATTTTTATATAGATAACAAACTCATCGAATTCTACGTAATAAATGAATCCGATCATAAAAATATATTCAAAAATTAAATAAAAAATATACACAACACCGTATATCTTCCATTTCATACTTATTAATTCCTTGCGATCTTCATCCCTATAGCAGGGAAAGGAATAAAAATGATTTATCTAACACGTTTTATCGTTTCATTAGTTTATTAAAGAAAGCTTAAGTACTAATAACGTTTTTATGTTTAAATCAAAAAGTGTAAATACTCTAAAAGCGTACTTAACACAAAAGTGTTATTTGAAACTAATTAAAAATGTATTTGCTAAAAATATTTTATGTATTAAACAAAAAAAAGATGTTTACTAAAAACGTTTTCATGTTATTATTTTTCATTCAACAACATTGTGTAGAAGCTAAGTTTAAAGTGTGTTTATTAAAAATATTTTTTATTAAAGTATAATTACTAAATACGTTTTTAGTAAGTTGAGAATAAAATTTAAAATTTTTTATTTTATTAATTAAGTTTAAAAAATAACTTATTTGGGTAAAAGTGCACTAGTATCATTTTAAATGAGCCGGGACTCATTCCCTTCAAAACAAAATCCAAAATCAAAGAGGGTTTATTCTCAAAAGAAAATGCCAAACCCTAGTAAGAGATTTGTCGGCTTTCCTTTGTTCGTCAATTTAACATTTTGAGTTCATAGTTCATATCTTTAATCTTCACATTGTGCCCTCAGAAATCAGAGCACAAAGTGATAATCACTGGTTTAGGACCTCAGATTCTGTTTTAAGGTTTGGCTCCTGATTCTAGACCGGTGATTTCAGCATGAACAGAAAACGGAAGAAGACGGCCGCCGCCGACACCCACTCCGGTGACTCCAGTATCCAGCTGCAGGTACCCTTTCTCTCTCTCTCTCTCTCTCTCTCTCTCTCTCTCTATCCTTTTTCTCTTTCTCCTTCCCTCATCTCTCTCTCCCCTTCTCCCTCTGTACAGCTCTCCCTTCGGCAGAACAGAGCAGTAAATTTCTGTAAATGATTTCAGAACAGAACATGAAAGTTTTATAAAAAAGATCAGATTCAAAGCAAAATCCTTGTGGTTGAAAAACCGATTTAGCAAAAATTTTAGTTCGTAACAAGTCTTTGAGCAAAAATTTCTGTGCATTGTTTGTCATCTTTCCCATCTGTTCCTTAGTCTGTGGACTATTCTTGTGTTGCATGTCTCTCTCTCTCTCACTCTACACACACGCAATTTATATATAGAAAGTATAAACGAAAAAAGCATTATACTTCTAAATCTAAAGGGTTAAAGTTTTACCTTGCTTAACTTTACCTAAT
>JAULJZ010048127.1:0-14170 GCA_032270985.1 Heliamphora pulchella
ACTATTCATAATAATCTTGGGGTATGAATTAATTTATATTATCAGTATAAAATTAATTACCCTAAATGTTCCGTTCAATATACACAAAATGTACTAGCAAAGAAAGTCGAAATAATAAACGATACTATTATCTGTTTCCTGAAACCATGACAGGTTTACTAAAACTATGTACTACAGTTGTACCGATGGTATGCCAATTTTCATCTAAACTGTGAACATAAAACTTATATTCTGCAAGAACCTGAAATCTGATCTTCTGTGTGTAAATCGTACTCTACACACTAAATTAAATACTATACAGAATATCAGACATCCATGCATATCAAAGAAATAATATACATACATTGCTCATAAAAATTCTCATAAAATGAAAAAATTAATTTTATTAAAAATAAAATAAAATACTAAAAATATAATTTTCAGTATATCAACCATAACATAAGTCACTACATAAAATTCCTAATCATATGTTCTCCACTTCTGTCGAGCTTTACATAGCTTCTCACTGAAGAAAGCTACTGAATTTCTTTTTTGGGGTAGAAAGACCCTAATACCCACTCCGCTAGCATCACACTTCACCTCAAAGGCAGTCTCAAAACAAGGTGAAACTCATATTGGTGCAGTGCACAACTTCTCTTTGATCACAAAAACCTCTTCTCAACATCTTCACCATACAAAAGTTTTCCATTCTTCATATACTCTGTGATTAGTGCCATAATGGTGCTAATGTTCTAGATAAAATGCCTATAAAAAGTGGCCAATCCATGGAAATTTTGAAAATCCCTAACTGTCTTGGGTGTTGGCCATTATCGAATCGCTCACACCTTATCTTCGTCAATAGGAATTCCTTCAGCACCAACCACATAACCTAAGAACAAGAGGCAATCAGTTAAGAAATTGCACTTTTTGAAGTTAATTTATAGCTTATTTTTCTATAAAGTCAACAAAACCTGTCGCAAGTGCTCCAAATACTCCTCCTCGAATTTATTTTAGATTAAGATGTCATCAAGATAGACGACTACAAATTTTGCAAACAAAGGTCTCAATACTTGATGCATAATTCTCATGAAAGTACTATGAGTATTAGATAGGCTGAATGGCATAACCAACCATTTGTACAGACCATCCTTAGTTTTGACTACTGTCTTCCACTCGTCCTCCGGTCGAATGCGAATTTGGTGATACCCACTTCGTGGATCAATTTTTGAAAATCACTTCAAACCTTCAAGCATATCTAGCATACCATTCAAGCATGGAATCAAAAACTCGTATTTTATAGTGATCTTGTTGATAGCCTTGTTGTTCATGGCACATCCTCCAACTCCTATCTTTCTTTAGCGCCAATAAGGTAGGAACATGGATTTAGGCTCTCACAAATAATCCCTTTTTGTAGTAACTCATCAACTTTTTCTCTTAACATCTCATTCACTTTTGGACTCATTTAGTAATGTGGAAAATTTGGTAGACTTGCCCCTGACACAAAATTAATTTGATGTTGTATAGCCCTCATAGGCAGTAATTCATTCGATAGGTCATCATCAATGAGTTCCTTAAAATCCTTCAACAATGATTGTATCTTCTTTGGAATCGTAATAGTTAGGTTTTCTTTCCCTTTTATAATAAGCTCCATAACACCATAGCATAGACTTCTTGTGAAGCCTTTACGTTTGTCAAAAATTTAGCTTCTGAACAAGTTACAGCTAGAAATGATTGCTTGTCTACTTTAGGTGACTTGATAGACACTTTCTAATTTGAAGGACCCATAACAATTGTATAGGTTCCCCAAGTAAAATAGTAAGTGTTATCTTGGCCTCCATAAGTAAAATTCACATAAAATTGCCATGATTTACCCAAAAACACACGATTTGTATCCATATCGAGTATGTCACAGTTACCATCTACATTGTAAAACTTTTCATTTAAAATAGGTACTTGACAAATTTTAGTAAGTTTCATAGTCAGGCCCTTCTTGATCCAACCGATATTGTATGGAGATTGATGACGTTTGGTTGATAGCTTTGGATGATCTATTACCCTCTTTTCAACAAAATTCTCACAACTCTCAGTGTCCACAATTATATCAAAAACCTTTTGGTTGGCTAAATAGAAGGACTAAAAGATATTGTGATGGACTGAGGTCCTTTATTTTTGGCGCGTACAACACCCATTGCACTACGCAGTTCACTCGTTCGCCATCTACTTCTAAAACTCAGCACCATCATAAAAATCATTCTCATGTTTTGTAGCCTCTCTAGCATCGGTATCAGCTCCTTCTATCAGATTTACAAAGCGGCGATCTGGACAAACATTGGGGTGGTGGCCCAACTTTCCGCACCAATAACACCTGTTGGTTGTTGGCTTGGCATAGCGGTCTAGTTTATTATTGCATCTTACTTATTTGAATTAATTGCCTGCTTAGTACCGTTTGGTTGGTTTGTTGGAGTAATTGACTATATCCCTTTTCCTTTTTAAAAGTAGCAAAAGTAGGAAAATGAGAGTCCGTAGGGTTTCGGTGAAACTCCAATATGCAGACTTTTTCTCTAACTGTTCAACTTTGAGAGCCATATGATGAGCCTTCTCTATGATCAATAAGACTAGCAACCCAATTTTATCCAGAATGGATAGTTTCAACTCGCTTAGGTATTTAGCCACATGCTGACATTCAGTCTCATTTAGATTGTTTCTGAAAGTCAAGAAAATTATGTCGTATAGTGAAACACTAATTTGGTACCCTATGAACAATTTTGGTATAACTGGAATAAATGGTGCTTATAATTCGATGGAAGAAATTTGTCCATAAGGAGATGCTTCATTATATGCCAAGTTTTAATGGGTGTCTTGCATTGCCATTTTTTTTTATTCCTTTGCAATTAATCCCACCATACTGTAGCGTTACTTTTCAACTTGTATGCAACAAGTCTCACCATCTTTGACTCGAAAACCTTCATTATTATGAAGAACCATTCAGCTTCCAAGAGTCAGTCAAGGAAATTTGCAGTATATAGATTCCCATTAAACTAGAAAATATTTATTTTCAGTCGATAAACATTGACCCATTATTACTACAAGAAAATACATTATTGATGACTAAATTCAGCAGCCAAAATAAAATTTGGTTGCAGAATTAAATACTTTTGGCAACCAAATGAAATTTAGCTGGCAAATTATAAACATTTGGTGGCCAACAATAAATTTTGTCATGGAAAGTTTGGCGGGAATACCATGTTTTTGCCAGAAAAGTGAGAATGCTTTTAGCAACCAATATTAGGTCGTAGAACATTATTATTTGGCGACCAAAATAAAATTGTTCAGGGATCATATGAAATAATTCTTTTAGCAACTAAATGTGTTAGTCGAAAAATGTGAGAATAAATTAGCAACCAAGGCATTTGGTCCGGAAACAGTTCTAAAACCCTTTCAAATATCCAAAAAGGTTTTACTCAATATATTTCAAACACGTGAGACTCTCATTATATTTCAAAAACTCTTTAAAACACTTCTTGTGAGACTCATATCTGGGATAGAGCAAGAGACATGGTCGCAGCGGTGATGACAACGAGGGTGCGGCGGTGACGACGAGGAGCGTGCAGCGGCGACGATGACGAAGGCAAGGTAATGACGACAATGATAACGACGACGGCAACAACGACGACGATGAAGACAAAGTTGACAAGGCAGGCTGTGACTGCAACGACAAGAAAGGCAGTGACATCGGCGAAAGGGCAGAAAGTGATCCCAGCTAGGTATTCTTCTTCTTATCTCTCTCTCTCTCTCTTGATTTCTTATGGATAAGCCTCTTTGAATAAATCAACACCTCGGTTTATTCTTTTTGCATAAGAAATAGAGTGTAGTTATTCATAAAAAGAAATAATTTCCACTTTTTCATTTTAAACCTTAAGCCCAAGGGAGGTTTAAGGATCCCATACAAAGTTATGTTTCTTGCTTTCATAAGGCTACTAAGATGTTTCTTTCCTTAAGTACTTGGAGATCATATGTTTCAATTCCAGGCAACTCTGGTCTAAAGTGCATATGTAGTTTATTCTCATTGGCTTTTATGAGGCCAGGGCACTTTTATTTGTTTTTTTTTCCTGAAATTACAAATTAAGTGGGTATGTTTTGCGAGGCTTTCGTACATCAAGTACATTGTGGAGTTAAAAGCATGTGAATCGGGTTCGGCTACTATAGTTTTACTGGAATGCTTAATGATCAGAACTTACGGGGCTAGTTATATCTACCTTATACGAAGTAGTAAGTCTTTGCATATTTGTCTATGTATCTCTTTATCAAGCTTGATTGAAACCTGATGAACAACTCAATTCTTAATGTATTCAACTTCATTATGTTCCATTTCTTCATTTTTGGGGGGGAGCGGCATAGCATAATGGGGGTGCTCTCTGTTAATTGCTGGAATTGATTCAGAAAATCATTTGCTAGTGAAGTGTAAGTGCAAATTAGGGGAAGAAAAATTCGTTAATCTGTTACGTGTATCCCTTTATAGTTGGGTGGATATTCATCAGATAGTTGAGTATGTTCTCCTAAGCTTGCATTGCCTCGGTCTCAAGTATCTTCCTTGAAAGGAAGTGTTTGTGGTGAATACTTACTTTCACTTCTTGATAATAACTTTTCTTTTCATCATAGGACGATAAATTGCACATACATGTTCTCTCTGAGCTTTAGGAACTTGAGGTTATACGTTTCCTTTCTTTTGAGTCTTAATTAATAAATATTGGTGAGTGTGTGTGTGTGTGTGAGAGAGAGAGAGAGAGATGGACAATCCTTTTTGTTTTGTGAGATGGAGGCTAATCGTTTATAATACGATATGTAAGGTCATGAAGTCAAGAATGGTACCTTTGTGTAAGGACCCAATTTTAGATTATAAGATTAGTGATGGTAAACCATTAAGATCTTAGATCATGACAAGATTAAAAACTTATGATGATTAAAATCTAAGAATCTAAAACTCGGGAAGCAAAAATCTTAATACATTATTAGATCTTTTAACCATAGAGTTTATTAAATTTTCTTAAAATATTAATATTAAAAATCCTAAAATCCCATAAGAAAGTAAAAATTACCATTTTGCCACTGAGATAAAAAAAAGTTTTTAAAAATTTAAAAATTTAAATTTTGATACAAAAACATCCATAACCCAAGCTTTGAATTAAGACAAGAAGTAAAGACAAAATAACAAGGAAAGTGACCAATAACAAGGAAAGTGACCAAAATTCCCTTTAAGTGTCAGCCTTACCTAGGAGTTTGTGTCAAAAATTTTCTTTTTGCATTTTATGCTCAAAATTAAGAAAAAGATGTACAAATCAAACCTCATAATAGCCTAAAAATGTTTAAACAAATAATGATACTACTAATATAAAATTAAATGTCTTGCAAAAGAAAAACAAATCATTAAAAACTCTTACACACCAAATCATCATTAAAAGCCAATTTGACACATCTCAACAAAATAGCTTAATTTAACTTGTGTGTTCACAAATGAATAATTAAATAATATAATAATTATAAATTACAAAGATAATGGTCTAATCATAAAATTACTATAATAATTTATTTCTATAGTAAAAGAGACAAAAAATATACATCAAGTTAATTTTTGAAACCATTTATTGAATAATGTAGTATAAATATATCATCACAACACCTAAATAATACAATAAAGTTGCAAAATCAGATTTTTGTTGTTGGAAAACCCCCTTGGCTGAAATCTCCTCTTTTTTTTTTCTTTTTCTTTTTTTTCTTACACCTCTCTGATTACCTCTCATCCAACCAATAAAATTGAGTGCATGTCTTCCATTCTTACACCACTCTTTCATCATCATTATCACTTCCACCACCTAAGGCTCCTATAAAACCACCACCACCACCTTCATTTTGGTACACATTTCGGAACATATTTCGGTACAGAAAGAGAGAGAGAGAGAGACAAAGACAGAGACAGAGAGAGGTCCAACAGTTTTTTGTTCCAAAATTTTTTAAGTGTTGAGAAGAAGGAACTAGAAGGAGATAAAAAGGATCCTTAAGCACCAAAGCCAAGTCTTTGCATCTATCCATCAAGAAGTCACTCTCTAAGGTAAGTAAATTCTAAAATCCCTCTACTCTCGTTCAAATCTAATCTTCCTTCACCGTTCTTAAAGATAAAATCAAGAACAAGATCTAAATAAATTAACAAAGGCATCAAAACTAAGAAATTGGGGCTGTTTGATGTTCTTTTTTATGTTTGTGCTTGTGGATGTGGTTTTTATTTGAGATCTATGTTATTACTTACATTTTTGGTTGCTAGAGAAATGGTTTTTGATGTTTTATATCATGCATGCAAAGAATATAATCAAATCCATGTTAAGCAAAATGTTAGAAGATAAAGGAGCTAGTTAACCTTAAGTTTTAAAATATTCTGCTTGCTGGACCTCTTTTTGAAAAATTATAACTAAATATAGAAAAACTTCCTATGTTAAATCTTATGTCCGAAGTTAGATTTTGAAGTTACCTTTCATATAAAATTGGTTTAAACCGTTTTGAGCCTATAAAACTCGAGATATAAATTTTTTGCCAAAACATGCTAAATCTGGACCAGCCTCTGTTGCAGAGGTCAAAAACCTATTTTAAAATGTGACTCAAGCATTGATCCTTCATGCAAATTGTAGCTAACATATTATCCTATCTACCTACCAAAAATAAGCCCTTTTTTGTTGAGACTAAATCAGTTCAAAGCCCTCTGCAAGTTGCTGTTTTTGTTAAGTGATTAAAAACCAAATCTGTCCAACCATTTTATGAGACCCAAAACTCATATTTTTAATCCTCAATTCAAAAAGTGTTTTTCATGAAAAATATTAGAGAAGTTTTAATCTAGATGTTATCCAAAAATCATGCCTTTTAGCCTCTGTTTGGTCCCCCAAACAATTATTAAGTTCTGTGTTTTAATGCTGAAGATCACCATCACAGAGTTGTAAAATACTGACTTGATGCATTATTTTAGGCGGGCTAAATCTTAAATAGTTTCTAAAGAACCCAGCCAAGCACCCTTCATTAAAGTTTTAGAGGACATTTTAATCTAAAACATATCAAAAAATTAGATCGTTTGAAGCTGTGTTGATCCTTCAAACATGTTTTCCTCTATCAGCCTTCTTCGTAGCATTTTCTTAGAGTTGCTATAGCGCTATGCCTTGTGAAGGTTAAATCACCTAGAAATCATGAGTTTTAGCATAAGTGTTCTTCATAAGAATTGTTAAGGACCTTTTAATATATTTTGTGACAAAAAATCAGAATCTAATATGAGGTCTAAATGCTTCAAATACTTGCTGCAAATTCAAATTAAATAGCTGAATTTCTAAAGTAAAGTTTTAAGTGTAATATGTGATGTTTAGGTTCATGCCTTAATTAAATTAGAGTCAATTGTATGATTAATATGAATTTTAGTACTAGAATCTATATGAACCATGACATGATATGATATCACACTCAACACAATAAAAATCAATCTTTAGCTTATGATGGAAAGCATGCGTAAAGTAGTTGTACCTTATGTTTTGAATAGTTGTACCACGAGCATTGTTATATTTGCACTTGAGGCATCTTGTGAATCATACCTTCAAGTTGTTCTTTTATCCTGGTTGTGCGGGGTGTCGTTTTAGAGTCAGTCACCTGTTGTTTCTTGGTCAAGGGCGTTCCTGGTGTTTTGACTTGTGTATTTTTAATTGAGATGAATTCCACGTGAAGTAATGATAATGTTTTTGGGTTGAAACCGCTATGGACACCATGGGTACATCTCTTGCTTTCCTATGTTTTGAACTTTGGATTGACACCGATGGCGGAGGCAGCAAGCATCTTAAGATTAGACCATTTGGAATAGCATGAGTGCATTAGACCCCATGCCATTGTGATTGAATAAAACAGCTGCAGTATGTAACCGAACGAGGTACTATGATGGCTCTAGTGTCAATTGCCAAAAGTCTACCCCTTGGAATTCCCGGCGTAGAGTTCTTGGTCCACTTTTGGTCCATGGTTGGGTTGGGCATATGCATAGCATCCATTATCATCACATCTCATGCACACTTGACATCCTTTATATTCCAATTAAATGTCGTACTTGTATATTTTAGTTTAGCTCTTAATTCTCTCCCAATTTGTCCTATGAATGTGATCATTTTAATGCGAAATGTGCTTGGTTGATTTGTGCTTTGAGTTAGACTAGTAGGATTTTAGAGTTTTTTTCTGGGTTTCGGCTCAGAGAGACCTTGTCAATCTGGGCAATCACTAGAAACAGTAGGAATTATGAACTGCTTACAAAGAAATGATTCAAAATTATGCCTGTTTTGAGTAATTTTTCCTCCATGTATCAATTTAATTTTCTCGTCATTAATAAATATCTTGTGCTTGATAACTGTATTTATCTAATTTTGGGGCTATCGTCAAGAAAACTTTACGTTTATGAATGTAATAGTTTACTGTTAAATATAAATGAAGCGTTAACATAATCCTTATTATACCTATATGTAGGTCCTAACGTGCCCAGAAGCCAGGGCATTACTTTTTGTATTTATTGTTATGAGGTTAATAACATCATAGGAGAACATGTATTTTGATGATATAATTTATGTTTTAGAATCATACATGGTTATGCAATTAATCTTCTTACATATAAAATGGAAATGAAAATGAACATGGCTATGCAATTAAGTCTCTAACATAGTGAATGGAAATGAAAATGGAAATAAAAATGGAAATGCATTTAAGTATGAATGCAAATAGATTACCAATTATTATATTTAGACTTGAAAGAATAGTTGCATATATAAGTGATGAATGATTTCAATGCATGTAGTATGGATGAGAATGAAAATATGTTAATGAGAAGAGGTGTAGCTTTTGAGCCAAATTTATGATGTAATATTGTGGAGACTTGAATGGTAAAATTATTCCATGTCTAACCTTTTTCATAGATGTTGCTTTAGAGAGGTTTGTACAAATGGTTTCTATCTAATGTTTGAGCTTATTTGCTAGATGGTGTTTCTAGCAGGGTTTTAGTATAAAGCTTTTGTTAATTTCTTGACCTTTGCGCTAGATGACGCTACCTTATAATCACACTACAGGGTCTCGATCATGTGAGGCTCGGTCCCTTTTTTTTGTAATATTTCATCAATGGGTTATAATTTGCATATGTTTGTTATAAAATGGTTTATTTTCTATGTGATGTACGCATGTTGTGGACAAGAAATGCACGATAGGATTAACCCGAAACAGTTTGGGCATTGTGGTGCAAAAGTTGAAATTTTCTGGGCAAGACCGTTCGATTGGTCCCTAGTCGATCGATCACTCAGTCTATCGGGGTTAGTTATGCGCGGGACATACCAAAGCATTGGTTTTTGGTCCAAAACTTCACAACAAGCTTTTCTTTTTTTCTCCATTGAAGAACACCAAAACCCTAGCCTTCTTTCTAGATTATTCCTTTCTCCGGGTGTATTTTTGGCGTTGCGAGAGTGGGATAGTGTTGTACTCGCCAAGGGCTTCCTATCCATCTGAACGGAATCTTGTTTTGGCCACTTTGTCTTTTCACCGGTGATTAAAGCTTTGAGTTTTTAACTCCATACAGTAGGATTCTAGACTATCTTGCTTTAAAATGGTGTTATATGTGATTATACACATTTTTACCATGTTTAAATGTTATAAATATTGGATTTTGCGATTAAACCTTGTTTAGTTGATTAAAAAGCATGTTGTACGTTTGTAAGGTTTATTAAAAAATTGGTGGATGCATGTATATATGGTTTTCATGAATATGCGTTTTGAAAATCAGAAGAAATTATGTGAATGTTGTAAAAACATGGATTTTGGTATTTGGAGCGAACCCTTGGGGTTGAGCATGGGTTTTAAAATATTTGGTTGAATTGAGGATAGTTTTTTGCAAAAACATTGGTTTATCTTCATGACTTTGTGAATATACTGTAACAATGTGGTGAATGTAGGTCTCAATTGCTCTTCATTGAAAGTCTAAAAATTTGCGCAAATAGGTGCTTCGCTCTTTCGGGTTAATCCCCGTAAATGAAATAGTTGCCCCAATGGGAGGCATTTGTTGTTGTGGCAAGGTATAGAGCTTGCCATTGTCTAGTAGGCTATTGGATGTCCCAGACCTAGGTCAATAGACGAAAGTCTATACTTGTTACCATTGTCCCCTGGGTGACAATGTAGATATGTATAAATCATTGGGTTGTGTAAATCTTTTTGGCTTGAAAATCTTTTGGAGAACTAAAATGATTCTTGTGGTGCTTTCTAAGTATGAGGCGTTGTTGAGTTATGTGATCACTTGTGGTTTTGTGGGAAAACTATTTTAAAGGCTTGAGTGATTGAGTTGTTCATATAACTGGTAATTGCATATTACGCTTTTAATTCATGCTAGTCTATTCCTATTAGATTTCGGTTCACGCTATTGGATTCAAACAATTTCAGTTGACCTAGATCATTTGGCTTGATGTGGTGAAGTTCGGAGGGTGATGGTTGATTAGAAAACTTGTAGTTTTTTTTATTTTATTTTAGTTAATTTGGATCAAGTAATCGTTATAAGACATTTTATACATGACATCATATGTTTTTAAAGCCTTAATATTATGGTTTCAATCCATGTATGTTTGTATGAGGACGAGAGAAACCTTGTGTGGTTGTATTGGTTCATTTGTCCTTTGAAATAGTTTTTGGACAGTTGATATTAATGTTATATAAACGGTTTTCGATTAGTTTTATGTTTTATATCAACTCTTGCGCCTTGAGGGAGATTTTTGATCAAGTTTTAACACTTTCAAGTTTATTCTATTTTTCCTTGAACAGTTTGAAAAAGCTAGAACTTTTCCTAAGTGTTAGATTTCAAAGGTTTGGTTTTTGGAAAGTAGTTCAGGGCCAAACCGCTTGATGGACTGATCGATCGGTCTATCGAGTGGTCTTATGCATGCCTCAGTTGTTCGCAGGCAGGGAGAAAAACTTAGTACTGTTAACGATTGCTCGATCGGTCTTGAGATCGATCGATCGATCGGTTTGGGTAGATTTTTGAAAAATCTTGTTGGTTTGTTTTAAAGGCTTGGCTCTCGGGACCTTGACCGTATTCTTTTGGATTATTCTTTTACCTAAAATAAATCATCGGAAGTGCACTTTTCAAAAGTTCTCAATTCATTTTTTGGTTAGGTTCTTTGACCATCTAGGTTTGGATATTTTTGCGGATTTTTGTTTCACAAAACGGGTTTTTCTTAGGTGGTTCATGTAATTCGGATTTTGGGTGTGACAGTTTGGTATCATAGTTTTAGCTTCAAATACGTAAGAGCCGTGAAAAAAAGTTGCATCACCTTGTGAGGAAGGCTGCGTGTGCTTGACTTGCGTGTGTTTAAAATGTTTTGATAACATGAGAATGTTGTGTTATACGGAAGCATGGAGGTTGGACCTTAGGATTGATTTGTCTTACCTTCGGGCGTTTAGATTAACCACCTTGGAGGCCAAGTTAGAAATGCATTTGGCCGACGTACTTTTTAGCAAAGAATCTGAGTGGGTCACTCAAATTAACTTATCACTCTTGTTAGTACTCCTCGGTACGTGGAGTTTATTTACATGATCATGAATGGCTAAGTGTTAGCATGATTATGTGACATGTGTTAGTAATGACATGATGAATTGAATCTTATGTTGTTATGTTCTGTGTGTTCTTTTATATAGAGGATATGTTTCCATGGAGAGGACGAGGCCGTGGTCGGGGTCGTGGTCACGGTTTCGGCCAAGGGGATGTGCCAATCCCTGATGTCAAGGATGTTAATGTTCCCCAAGGACCAGTTGACGGGGTAGATTCGTTTCGTGAGATGGTGGGTTCCATCCATGAGTTAGCTGATGCCGCTAGGGGAGGGGTGAGAGTACTTGAGCCGAGGGCGATCGTTGCAATACATGAGTTCCAACGTCTTGACCCTCCTACCTTTGTTGGAGATCTCAATCCCAAAGTAGCCACTGAATGGCTAGAGCTTGTGACTAGGATCTTAGACACATTGCAGATAGTCGAGGATGACTTGAGGGTTGCGTTTGCCGCATTCCAGCTGAGGAATGACATCCATGAGTGGTGAAAGTTTTCAAAAACTACTATGGAGGGTACGTGGGTTGGTTTTAAGAAGGTGTTTCTAGAAAAATATTTTTTTGAGTCTTTTAGGGACATCTATTAGGAGGAGTTCTTTTCCCTCACCCAAAGGATGATGAGTGTTGTACAGTACGAGGTCAGGTTTACCAGTTTATCTTTCTTTACACAGGAATCTATAGCCACAGATGAACTATGTTTAAAGAGATTTGAGGGGGATTTGAGACCCACGATTATGGAAATGGTGGCAGAATTAAGGCTACGTGTTTTTACTAAATTGATGGAATCGGCAGTCACCATCGAGAATACTTTGAATAAGACTCGTAAGGTTGGAGAAGCTAAAGCACCACAAGAAGGAACGAATGCACAGTCAGGTGGACGCTGTAATAAGAGGCAGAGGTCGTCCGGTCCCAATTCTTATCCTACTGAGTCATACCAGCAGTTTTCAGCACCGGCACCCTTGGTAGCTTCGTCAGGACGGTCGGAGCAGAAGGAGCTCATTTGTTATCAGTACAGACAAACAGGGCATCGTGCGGTGGATTGCCCATTGAGAGGACAGCCTCAGAGTTTTATACCTGTTTAGTCCTAGGGAAAAGGGCCACTAGTATGCTTTGGGTGTGGTTAGCTAGGGCATTTTCGCAGAAGTTGCCCCTAATAAGGGAGTATATAGAGCACGACAGGTGTGCCACTTGTTCAATCAATGCAAGGACGACAGACTTACCGACAACCACAACAGTAACTAGCTGTTTAGACTTTTAGGGTTGTAGAAGGGGGTACTTCAGCCCAGTTAGTACGACAACCCACAATGTAGAGCCATGGTGGATAGGTCAAGGGACAGCAGGGACGAGTGTTTACCCTAACTGATCCGAGTTCTTCGAAGACATTGGTTGTGCCTGACGCTTCAGTGACTACTTCAGTCATCAAAGGTACTCTCTTAGTGTACCATTTATGGGCCAGTGTTCTTATCAACACGGGAGCATCACATTCTTTTATCTCATCTTCTTTTGCATCTGCATTAGGGCTAGAGACATATACACTTGGTAACACACTGTGTAGAGACCCCAATCGGTGGGAACGTCGTGTTGGGACGAATCTGTAGATCCTGTGAGTTAGAGGTCATCGACCGTTGTTTAGAGTTTGATTTCATCATTCTTAATATGACCACATTTGAGATCATCCTAGGGATGGATTAGCTGACCACCTATCGTGCCTATATCGATTGTGATCGATGGAGGGTATCGATTTGTACACTTGAGGGTGATTATTTTGTTTCGTGGGTAATCGGGACGATGGTTTAGTGTCCATGCCTGGTGTTATGCGAAATCGAGAAAACCTTAGTTTCCTCTTTTTTGGTCTCATGTTGAATGAGGCTGTTGGTGTCCGAAGAGAGTTTTTTTCTGTAGTTTGTGACTACCCATATGTCTTTCTTGACGATCTATTCGAATTGCCACCACCTCGTGAGGTAGAGTTTTCTATCGATCTTGTTTCAGGAGCCGCTCCTATTTCGATGCCATCTTATCATTTTGCACCAGTCGAGTTGCATTAGCCTGCGGTACAGCTTTAGGAATTGTTAGATAAGGGGGTTGTATGCCTGAGTATGTCCCCGTGGGGAGCTCCAGCCTTGTTTTTCAACATAGGTCATTGAGATTATGTAGTGATTACCAGAAGTTAAACCAGGTGACGGTGAAAAACATGCATCCAATGCCGACGATTGATGATTTGTTCGATTAATTGAAGGATTTGAGTTATTTTACGAAGATTGACTTGATGTTAGGGTACCACCAGTTGAGAATCAAGGAAGAGGACATACTAAAGATCACCTTTCGAGCTCGTTATGGTCATTACAAGTTTTTAGTTATGCTATTCGGTTTAACGAATGCACCTACGACATTCATAGGCTTGATGAACTGTATATTCCTTCAGTATCTTGACAGTTTTGTAGTCATGTTTGTGGACGACATTCTCATCTGCTCACCTGTTAGAGTTGGTATACTAAAAATTATGTTTTTAGTATTTAATTTTATTTTAATAAAATTAATTTTCTATTTTATGAGAATTTTTATG
>JAULJZ010048138.1:0-14170 GCA_032270985.1 Heliamphora pulchella
GAGATTTAATTTATAACATCAATTGCTCTCAACTGTTGAAATTTTTGTTGAAATTTAATGGAAATCGTCCATCCCACCTCAAAACCACCATTGAAACCACTTTCTCTCCCCCCCCCAAAACCACCATTCCCACCCCAAATTTCAACGAAATGGTGGTTTTGGGAAGGGTAATTTTGGGGTCGGAAGTGTAGTTTTGGGGGAAAAATGTAATTTTGGGGTGGGAGGGGCAATTTCTGTTAAATTTCAACGAAAATTTTAATAGTTTGGTACAATTGATGTTAAAAATTAAATCTTATTGGAGGTTAGTGTAATTTCAGAGACCACATGAGAAGTCTCTGTAATAAGTTTAAATCTCATGGGAGATAAGTGTAATTATCCCAATAAAAAAATGTTGTTTTTAGTTGAGAAATAGTTGGAGAGAGAGAGAGAGAGAGAGAGAGAGGGGGGTTTAAGGACAAAATGGAAAAATAAAAAAAAATTGGCATAATCAGATTTTTTCCGTTAACTCACTAACAAAATATTAACAGTTTGTTTAATTTGAAATGGACAACTAAACCAGATGGGAGGTCACTGATATTTCAAAAAGCAGAAGGAGTATTTTTGTTTTTATCAGAAATCTCAAGGGAGGTCAGTGTAATTTACCCTTATTTCAATTGTTTAAACTTATTGCCTTTAATCGTTAAATTTATAAGTTATAATAAATTTATAAACTAATAATAATATAAACTATTAACTTATAAATTAATAATAAATTTATAGTAAACTAATAAACAAATAAAGTATAAACTTATGTAATAAACTAATAAGCTAATAACTTAATAACTAATTATAAAGTATAAACTATAAAAACTAATAAAATGTAAACTTATAAACTAGTAAATTATAATATCATAATAATAAGTAAATAATAAACTAATAACTAATAATAAACTATATATTTATAAATTATAACATTAGTTTATAAGTTTACTACTTTATTAGTTAAACTTATATGATATAATAAACTAGTAAATTATTAATTATTAAGTTTATAGTTTAATAACAAATAAACTAGTGAGTTTACTATAAACTAATAAGTTTAGTGTAAACTAATAAGTTTACTATAAACGAATAAATTTATAATTTACAGTTTAATATTTAATAAAGTAATAAACTTATATAATATAATAAACTAGTAACTAGTTTATAGTTGCGTAAATTAGGGATAAGTCCCATTTTAATGAGGTGCTCGGGAATTAATCCTTACCAAAAGTATAGTATTCCATAAAATACTTTTTTGAAATTTTTAGTAAATAATGGGCTATTATACCCTTATCTATTCTAATTAAAATTACACAAAAAAAGAAAAATTATAATTTGCAATAAATATTCGTTTCTATTTCACATTTCTATTATTGACAGAATTTTTCCCTAACTAATTGTGATTATATCACGTCATGAGTTTGGGTTCAATTGTTTGTTTCATTATTGATCGGCGTATACTATATTGCATCTGAAAATCTTAGTGCAGATCTAAAATATTTCATAAATCTGTTTGTCCTGTAAGTTTTAACGACATTTTCATGTTTGTTTTGCATTTTCATCTATTATTTTGCACCTTAATCTATTATTAAGTTTTTTTTTTGTTTTTTTTTCTTCTAATATTTGGTTGTTTATTTTATTCAATGAAAAGCTTTTTTCGTTGTAATCTATTATAACACCATTTTCAAGCGGCGATCGAGTAATTTACAAAAAATGATACAGTAACTATAAATACATTTTACAAAAAATAATACAATAATACTATATATTTTAAAACTGAACATCATTTTTTTTATATAACACTACAAAATAATTCAAATAAAAATCATAATATGGTCGGAAAATTATAACTTATGTATCATTATTTATATAAATGATACAAGCATAACAAGAAAACTGACTGATGTACTATGTTATGTTGGTTGTATCATTTTCTGTTGACTGTATTATTTTCTGTTAAATCTCTCATTTTGCATATCATTTCTGTTGGCTGTTTCATTTTATGTTGGATGTTTCATTCTAGAAAATGATACATATGAAACAATTTGTTGAAATAGACCATCTTACGCAGATTGTAAATATATCTCATTTTTAGATTTTTTTTATTTTTAGATTTTTTTTTCAAATACTTCAAATGTGGTGCGAATCGATAATAGATGATATGAGAGGATGCGATGAAAACACAATGAATACGAAAATACAAAACCGAAGAAAAAGAATCAAATTTTGTTCGGCTATTATTTTTTTTATTTTATATTAGTTTTGATTATTTGTTGTTTGGTTGTTTAAAAGAAGAATAAACGTGTTTTCTAATTTTGGGTGGATTCAAAATTTGAGGGTATTTTAGGAAGAAAAATAAAAAATAGGACCTATTACAAAACCATTCTTGTTTTAGGACTAAACCCAGAAAGGAATCTCCAAATGGGACCTAACCCTAAATTACCCTTTATAGTTTAGCTTAAAAACTTATTATTATAAGTTTAATACATTAATTTATAATATATAAACTAATAAATTATTACTTATAAACTTATATAATATAATAAACTTTAAATTTATAATTTTTAAGTTAATATATTAACTACTATTAATAAAATAGTAAATTAACATTATATTATAAATTTACAAACTAAATAACTATAAAAGTAATAAAAATATAAATACGTATAACAAATAAAACAAAAAAAGGAAAAAAATTTCAAAAAAATCCAAGCCCCTCCCAAAGCCCGGCCAAAGCCAGAGGCCCGAGGTCCAAGTCCGAGCCCAGTACTTCTAGGGCCTGTGTCGACCCCTTGACGAAAAAGTCTGTCCCGATCTGGTCCAAAAATTTGGCGCGAGCCCGCCAAGCCTGACCCAGGCTTGGCTCGTCAGAAGCCGAGCTAAACTTGGCCAACTCGAACCATGGCCGGGTCGGGCCGAGTTAAAATTACACCTCTACTTTTCTCTTTTGTGTCCTTTCAAGATAGTAATTAAAAAAACAATTCATGTCCTTTCTACCTTCCTTATTCTTTTTCTCTTTTTAACCCACCCAATGGGGGTTTATGGTAAAATTACTACTAGTAATTCTAAAATTTTTAATAGTAATTTTAGTTGTAAATTATAATTTTTTTTAAATATTTACAACTTCTATTGAAACGTTTAATTACTTTTTTTTATTTAACTACAAACTATAATTATTTACGAAATATTCACAATTTCTACTATATGTTGAAAAATATAATTAAAATTATTTTTTTAATATGAATGAAAATTAATTGAAGATGGTAATTGAATAATTACTATTTTTGATATGTATCCTTTGGTGAGTACCTATTCGGTATGAATATGAGCACATCTTCGTTTCGTGACTATTTTGAATAGTCACGAATACGTCTACATATAGGATACTTCTCTTTTTATTTTAAATATAGAATTTATATGGAGTGCCTTATATACATTGTGTTAATGTTATGCAAAAGGAATACAAAACACAGTTTGGTTCGACGCACCTATCGATTGAAGTACTTTTTTTATAAGATTCAGATCATTGTATCTTAGGAGATAAATGTCCGTGAAACCGTAAGCACCGTAGCAGAAATGAATGTGTCTTAAAGACATAGCGTTCAACGCTAATCTTGATCTACTTGCATCATCATATTCATATAATCTGTAAGTCTAATTTTACGATTTTATTTTATTTATCACAATTGCACAAAAAGTACATAATTTTTCCAATACTATAAACTACAATCTGTATGTTACTAAGCTTGTGTTTGGATTAACTTTTTTTTTGTAATTTTTTTTGTAATTTTTAGTGAATTTTTTTCAGCATTAATTCAAATGAGTGTACTTTTTAGATTCCTTTCGTTATAAGAAAATGGAAAAGTAAATTTTTTTAAATCAAAACCTAAAAAACGTTCATATAAGACAAAAAAAAAACAATTTAATATGCTTTTTTTCTAATTTTTTCATATTTAGTGAATTTTTTTCATATTTAGCCCTAACATGTATACTTTTTAGAATTCTCTTATAACAAGAAACTAATAAAGTAAAAAATTTAAACCAAAATATAAAAAAATTCATAAAAAATATAAAAAAAAACTTCAAAAAAAAAAACTATAAAACTTTTTAGTCCAAGCATAAGTAATGTTCAGTAATGTTCACTAATGCCATACACTAGAAATAATGAACGAATAGCTGTCGCAAATGAGATGGGAAGCACAGCAAGGTTGTGTTTGGTGCTGTAGCCCCTCAGGTGGTCCCACTGTATGTACCCTGTGCCACGCGTCACTCTTAAATTTGTTGGGAACAAATTAAGTGGGACTCTTGTCCCATGGTACGTAGGTTTGGAGTCTGGACCATCTTTCTTAGGACCATCTTCTTAGATTCCTTCTTGTTTTTCGTAGGATATCTAAGACTCTCGCAGTGTAGCTTATGGGTTCATTTGTTATTTTAAATAGAATTAAATAAGTTAGAATGAATTGACAAATTTTTATATATTTATTTTAATATTATGATATTATAAAATGAATTATGTGTACAAATCTCTAGTTAGTATTGTGTCATAGCACAATATTGTATGCTGCATGATATTCTATTTCCATTGTGCAGCTAGAGATGAGGATAGAATTTCAAACTGATTTGATGAAATATTTAATTAGAAACAGATGAGTTTTAAAATTTAAAAGTCAATATTTGCAATCTTCTAAATTATTTGTTTCTTCCCACGAATTCTATCGAAACGGAAATCTTTCGAAATGAGTTCTATGAACTGATGCGATCGGTAACAAGTTTACAACATAAGTTACTGAAACTGATAAATTTATCATTTTCATATCACTACGACAAATTGAATCTGATGTATTTTCAGTGCTGCAAACATAATTAATGTTGAATAGCAATATCACAGCTTACAAATAGAATAGTCGATGAATGCATTTGCCCTAAAAACATCACATTTTTAACCACACTTATTGAAATAATGAAATTCCCAAAAAATAAAAAAACAAAAAACTAAACCAAAAATTTGAAATCTTACTGTTCGAAGCCGCAACAAACCTCTAAAATACCATTCAATCTCTTGAAGAACCGATTTGAAGCATGTCGATTTTGTTGGTTAAATCGGTTGCTGCTTGCTGCCCTCACCGTCGCGCTCGAACTTCCCTAATCATTCTGTCGTCGTCGGTCATAATGTTATGAATGTGGAGGCCGTGAATGATAATGTGCTGCACAAACTGGATCGTGATTCTGGCGCCGTGAGCTATGTATGTTGACGCCGCATACATCAATGGTCTTGTGGCTCGCCATCATTAGCTCCTGAGAGAACTTGACCACCATCAAGCGCGAGAAAATGATCCAAAGCGGCTCCTCCTAGATTTTAAAAAATCGATTGGAGTTGTTTCTCAGTTTGAACGGTATTTCAGTAAATTATCTTACCTACGGGACTAAAACTCATAAAGTTTAAATTACGGAATTAAATCTCAATTATCAACTGATTATGGGATTTCTACTTAAATTTTTCTATTTTATATACATAAATTTGTTATAGGATAAATTCTAACTTGTCACCCAACGATAATTAAACTTCACAAAACATCCATTAGGTGTTTGTAAAATCAATTAATTAAAGTTTATTGAAAATAGCACTAAGATGATTTAAACAAATCTAATAACAGGAGTGATTTTTCCTCCTATCCGTTTATGCTAAATTTATCATTTTATCCTCCATTAATTTACTATTTTATAATATTATCCATTCCCTATTATCTATTTATGTCAAATCGGAAGGAGAGTGATTTCTCCTTCCATCCACTTATGCCAAATTTACTCTTTTATCCTCCATTAATTTACTATTTTATAATATTATAAGTTTTCTCTTATCTACTTAGGTCAAAATTACTATTTTATTTTCTACTTTTAGTATTTTAGTATTTTAGTATTTTATTCTTTTATTATTCAATTAGTTTTTTCTTACGGTTTTATTTTCCTTCTACGTGTAGCACCACGTCCTCTAATTGCTTATACTTTTTGTTTATTACCATTTTAACATGATAAATGAACCGATCTTATATTATTAGCAATTATATATGCATTGATCCACAAAAAAAATATATGAAGATCTTATTTTTAATAATTTTTCAAATATATTAATTAGGTCTTCTTTATTTTGATTGAACCCACAAAAAAGGTATATCCATATTTGACACCTGCACCTAAATTTATTATTTTATTTATATACTAATCAAGTTTGTATGCTTAATTTATTATTTTGATATTTATTGAATTTAATAGGAAAGCTATAATTAATAATTAGCTTTTTACTTTAACTTATTTCATTATGGTTGGTAATAAAATTTTATATTAAATATTGCACTCCACAAAACATAGTTAATACTGGTATTAACTATAATAATTTGACGGGGTTGATCTTCAATGTACATTTAATAATTTTGGAATTAGTAATTAATAGTGGCTGTTAAAAAATAGTTGTTAATTATGAATTACTATTACATATATTTTTAATTGTAACTTATGTAGATGATGCTTTGCAATATAATATCTATTATTAAAAAAAACGCTTTCACGCACGCGTGGGGTGCAAAAGTGTTTGGTCGTTCATCGTCCATTGTAATACAATGCTTATTACATACTTGTGTTATTAGTTTTCAATTATAAAAGGGTTAAATACATATATTTTTCCTAAATTATTCACATTTTATTTATTTTGTCTCTTAATTATAAATTAAATCTATTTAATTCTTAAATAAACTAATTTGAATCAAATTAGTCTAATAATTGATAGACCATTAATTAAACAAATGGAATATTCTTCTTTGACTTCCATCAACCTAATTTAAAGGTATAAAGGATTTTTACCCTTTTAACAAGGGTTAAATACATATTTTTCTTCTAAGTTATTCACACTTTGTTTATTTCGTCCAGGCCTCCTCAATTATGGATTGAACTAATTTGAATTAGATAGATTAATTAACCCAAAACCATGTAGATGAATCAGTCTTGACCCGTGCTAAAGGCACTCCTTACAACATTTAACTTAGTTAAACCCAATCATCTTTAACACAATCTAACCTAAGTTAAAATTACAAAACATGTTTGGAATAAGTAATTGCAACCATTAAAAATGATAAAAGGATCACACAATAATGTCACTCCAAAATTATAGATTATAACTTGTAGTAAAAATTTTCGGTGTTTGAAAAAAATTGTAGTTTATAGTTAAAATTAGTAATAAAAAATTAAAAATTACTTTCAATAACTTTTTCAAACACCACAATAAAGTAATAAAGAAAATAAAGTAATTATAAGAACATATTTTTAACATTCTTTTCATAAATCCACCGAAAGTTAAACTTAAAAAAATAATTAAAAGTAGCATGTACAATTATAGTGATATATAAAAAGAATGAAAAATCCATATTTGTAGAGGCTAAGACGTTGTTCTCATGATAGAATTACCAAAAACTTTAAAGGGACAACTTTATTTTTTTCATTTGGACAATTATTCATAAACACTTATTATCAATAAATAAATTTTCAAATGGGTTCTAGCTGTCTGTGAGAGGGAGGTAAAAAGAGAAAAGAACGTAAAAAGCATTGAGATAGATCATTCGTTGTTCTTTCTTCTTAATAATTCTTGTTTCTTTTGAGATATTAAAAGAGGGAAGATTTGACTAATGGATAAAATTGGCCCACCCAAAAAGATTGTCCCCTTGATATTATAAGTTCTATATTTGTATTGCAAGACTCCAATTAATAGTCCGATAAATAAGAGATTAACAATTCTTCATATATGGTATAAGCAATGTCAGACTTTCTTGGTATTACTAGTATTAGGTTTTGGATTATTTTACATCTTTATTTAAATGTCAAAAATAACTCTACAACTCTTATATCATTATTTAACCCACTCTAACTAAACATAAATTAAATTCTCACTGTATACATAATTCATCCATAATTCCTTAGTATATAAAAAAATATTATTAATCCCTCTTATCCTATGATCAAATCATATTTGGAATGTAGTTGTCAAACTAAGATCGCTATTAACAATCGCAACTGCAATAGTAGGAATAATTTTTTTTGACAATAAAATATTTAAAAAGTCAATTGTGTAATAGCATTAGATATTAATGGAAAAATAATTACTTGATCGCGTATATTAAAAATAACATTTTTAATATTATTGATAATGATATTATTATGCAGCGATTTCAAAACAAAAAAAAATCTCATCGAATGCAATTGTACAATTTCACGATTTTGCATTTTTTATCAAAATAATATTATGAATATATTAAAAGCTTATTCTACTAATTAATTGAGAAGTTTATTTTACTTTGTAATATATTGTTAATTAGTAGAAAATTAACTGTTAAATGAGTACAAAATTATTATTCTACAAAAGGTAATGATTTTATAATATGGTGTTGGGATTTAGTGTTTTTTTTTTCTGGAGGATAATTTAGAATTAAGGTGACAATGTTTAAATGAAAGTGAGGGTGGAATCAATGAAAAAGAGTGAGTGTCGCAGTGGAATCACTGTGTGGCCTCCGAAGATGCGACTATCTAATACGGAATCTGTCCCCTCTCGGCCTTCACACTGTGAAGCCAAGGGCCACGATTGTGACCCCAGCTGCGACTCCGCGCTTTTGAGCGTTGGGGCTTGGAATGGAAAATTACTGTGTACTTCCGAATTAACACGTGATATTATTTATATAATATTTTTAATTAAATAAAAATATTATATAAATAATATTATAAAAATATTATATAAATAATATTACGTGATATTACAAAATTATTAAACAATTACCATAACTTTTGCGAGCAACTTCTGATCAGAGTTCAATTCCTTCTCAATTCTCGGTGTCAGTTCTTCTCTTATAGCAAAATAAAGTTGGATTTATCTCAATAATTTAAAGTATTCATATTATAGAGCATGCCGAGAACATCACTCGGGTAAAATAAATATTAGGTTGATGAGAAATCACCAAATCAATAGCTATATAATCAAATTATATTTTAAAAAATATATAGATAACGAATATATTGTTTATTTTTTAATGTATTGTTATTTTTCAATAGTGAGACAATCAATTTTCGATCAATTTAGTTTTTTATATAAATAGTTTTTTTAGCATGTTGTGTAACATCAATATTTAGGTTCCATTCGTTTCAACATAAAATATGTAAAATATTTTTGTAAAATAATTATTTTACCTTTTTTGTTTTTTAGTGTTCGGTTGATACCTGAAAAAAAATTTCAAAATAAAGTTATTTATTATTAAATTGAAATAAAATATTTTTCACAATAAAATTATAAAAAATAATTGGATCTAGATGAGCAAAACTTTCAAGTCCCAATCTTACCACTAAATCTCTTGGAGATAAAATTTCACGAATATATATATATATATATATATATATATGTTCATCGAAAATGGTAAGCTATTGTTGTTTTAAAATGATGACTGCAACCCAAGTACTGTATTTATATAGCTTGCACAGAACCTCGATCGAAGCCACTTTCCATCAGTAAGGGTAAGCTGCAATCATGCATGATCTGCTGTCTAACTTCTTATACTCAGAAAAAGTGGAAGAGAGAAAGAGAAAGATCAAACACCAATCCCAAAACTTGAATAAAAAAACAAAAAAAGAAGTAAAGTTTTGGCCTTACAAGAAAGTAACAAAGAACATTGAAAGAGTTCTGGCCATGCAAGTCCTCTCACTCTCTCCTCTGCACTTGTTGTTTTAATGCTATTCATTCTCTCTTACCTCATCGATGAATTTGAATTAATCTTCATTGATGAATGAGTACTAGGGGGCAGGGGCTTGTATGGTTCTTGGGCATTATTATAAGTCAAGTGATGATCAGCTCCGTTCCCCTCCCTCCGTACCATTTTTGTTTGGATTCATGGACGAACTGGCATGGTGATAGGATCTTAAGATAAACAATCACGAATCAATTATACACGTGAAACACAGAATATATGTGGTTTGGCAAAAGTGTGTATGATACGGGCTGGCTGGCTGAAGGCTTTCCCCTACCTATGGGGAGGGAAATTAGTGTAAGAAGAGAAATTTAGAAAACACAGAATGTGCTATTTCGAGGGAACCTGAACCTCCCAAATACATTAATCTTGATATTATTCTCTCCCCCTTTTCTTGACTTCCAATGCTATTAAATGGAGTATGTACAACTACCTTCCTAACAAATAGAAAACAATTTAACTAAAAAATAGGAAACCAAATCTCCAGCTAATCAGCTAACACAACAACCACTACTTGATCAAGTCAAATTATTAACTAAATGAAGTAATCTACTGCAACAAAATAGGAAGCTTATCTCTAATTATCTGCAATTCATAACAGCTCCCCTCCCCTTAAAATTTACCCTTGTCCTCAAGGGTCAATTCTGAAAATTGGTTTTCAACAAAATTATAATCTTCCCAAGTTGGTCAGCTGGAGATATAGGCCTTGCCAATGGATCAACACTTACTGCATGCCCATACGAGTTCTTCTATCAAGAATAGATTGCGGCACAAGAACAGTTTTTTTTATCTGATTTGCTCATTGAAGGTAACTTTGATTGCACAGTAACACCATTCCCAATCTACCTTTTGAGGAGAGAAACATGGAATACCGGATGGATGTGAGAATCTTTGGCTAGTTCAAACTTATATGCCATTGCCCCTATTCGTTGGAGAACCTTGAATGGGCCATAATACTTCGATGACAACTTGAGATTCTTCCTCGTGGAAACTAAAAGTTGCCTATATGGTTGCAACTTTAAATACACCATATCACCAACAGAAAACTCCATCTTTTTATGCTTAGAATCATAGACCCATTTCATTATATAGCTTGTGCTTCCTTGATTCTCTCCCTGATTTTCTTATTAACCACATCTCTTTCCACTAAATCTTGCTCAACTGCAGCAACCATGACTGTTCCAGGTATATATGAAACAAGAGAAGGGGAAGGCCTTTCGTATAAGACCTCAAATGGTGTTCTGAAAATTGTGGAATGCCAATTCGTATTATAGCAGTACTCTGCCCAAGTTATTCATTTAGGCAATTGCTTTGGTTGATCAGAGCTTGTGAAACATCTTTGGTACATCTCCAACTTGCGATTGACTACCTCGCTTTGTCCATCTAATTGGGGGTGATTTGACGAGCTAAAATTTGAAGTTTTACCTTGTAACTGGAATAATTTTCTCCAAAATGCACATGTAAACATTGGGTCTCTATCACATACAATTGAACTCACCGTTCCATGCAGGCGAAAGATATGATCAAAGAAGATTCAAGCTATTCCTGCAGTAGTGTACGGGTAAGATATCGCAATAAAATGAGCATAGTTGGATAGCCGATCTACAACAACAAAAATAGTAGACTTACCATTAGAGTGAGGCAGCCTATCAATGAAATCCATAGAAACATATTCCCATATTTGATTCACCAAATAAGTTGTAGTGTTAACTGTATCAGTCCAGAAGATTTGTGGCAAATCAGAGTGTATCCTCATGCTTTTGGCACGTTCAGACAATATCCTATTCATCTGTTCAGCAAACTCGTTGAGCTGAGGTGTTCTTGGATGAGTCTTCTCCATCTTCATTCCATTCAAAGTATAGAACTCTTTGTATCCAGTATCAATATACTCCCCATTATTGTTTGATCTCAAGCACTTGAGTTTCAAACATGTTTCATTCTCTACTAAGGGTTTCCACTTTTTGAACATAACAAACACATCGAATTTATTCTTCAAAAAATAAACCCATGCCTTTCTTAGTTATCGATAAAAGTGACTAAATAAAATGATCCTCCAAGGTAATGAAACTGGTGCAGCTCTTCATACATCTGTATGAACAAGCTCCAACTTCTCTATCTTCAAAGTTCTATCCGTTTTTGAAAAACTGACCATCTTTTGTTTTCTAAAGATACAATCTTCACACAAATCCAATTTGATGGATTTCAACCCTGGTAGCTTTGCACCTGACAAGAGTGTCTTCATTCCTTTCTCACTCATATGTCCTAGCTTTCGGTGCTAGAGATTCGAAATAATTTTAATATCAACAACAGATATGAGACTTTTGTTGTTCGTCGTCATGTACAGAGTACCTTCTTTCTTTCCCCGAGTAATGACAAGGGATCCCTTAGTGATCTTTCATAGTCCACCAATAAAACTAACCACGTGACCCTCGTTGTCAAACTGCCCCGACCAGAGAAATCAGGTTCCTCTTCAACCTTGGTACATGTCTGACATTCAATAACTTCCACACAGATCCATTTGGTAAACTGATCCAAATATCTCTTTTACCCACAATTTTCAAAAGTTTATCAACAGCCAGGAAAACCTCACTGAATCACCACTGGAGTAGTTTTCCATGATTTTTCGATGTGACGTTGAATGAAATGACATGCCAGAATCTAGAATACATGACTCCATAAAATTGTTAACGCTGCAAACTAAGGCATCGTGAATGTCTTCTGTAGCTGTGGCATTCGTAGAATTCTGACCATTCTTGTCTTTCTTCGGTGCCTTACATTTTTTTAAGAGATGCCCCTTGTTTTCGTAGTTCCGGCAAGTAGCACCCCTTTTAGACTTGCTCCTCGTCTTAGATTTTGCCCTTCTACGATCAAAGTTTCTATCTGTTGATCCTTCCCTCGTCTCTGTAATCAAAGCTTATCCTAATGTTATACCCGTTTCTTTTCTCCAGATTTCTCCATTAAGAATCAAGTCTCAAACATCATCAAACTTCAGTTTTGACTTTCTCGATGAGTTATTCACGACTGTTACAGTAATATTCTAACTCTCGTACAAGGAGGACAGAAGAATCAATACCCGTACCCCATCATCAAGCTCAATCGACACAGCTTAACCAAGTTGTTACCGCGTTTGGTGTCATTCAAATGATCTGTAACTGACCCACCTTCTGCCATTTTCAGGTTGAACAATTTTCGCATCAGATAAATTTTGTTGACTGCAGTAGGAATTTCATGCATGTCGGTTAAAGTTGCCATTAAACCTGCCGTCATCTTCTTCTTTGCAATATTGAAGATGGCGTTCTGTGATAGGGTTAGTCAAATAACCCCCAAGACTTGTCTGTCAAGGAGTTACTATTCTTTTTCCTTAATGCCTTCTGGTTTCTCTACCTTGAGAGGTAGATACAGAATCTTTTGGTATAGATAGTCTTCAATCTGCATCTTTCAAAATTTGAAGTCTACACTGAGTACTTCTCAATCTTGACCTTCTTATCTTCCGCTACTATCGCTTTCACTCAACAAACCAAACTCTAATACTAGATGTTGGGGGTTAATGAATAAACCCCCAACAGGATCTTAAGATAAACAATCACAAATAAGATCAGAGAACAAGCACGAGAATCAATCACGCACGAGAAACACAAGATGTACGTTATTCGGCAAGAGTGCCTATGTACACAAATACTGTAGGTTTTCACTATATGGGACAAAGATTACAGAGAACAATAGTTTCTAAGCTATTTTAATGCCTCTTAGGAGTCTATCAGGCAATCTCTCTATTGATTAATACAATACAAAACAATATAAGAAATTCAAGATTTAAAACGTACTGACATGGCGGAACTCAAGTGCTCAACGGGGGTCTAACGAGTGCCACATATTGGAAATCTCAAGGTAGTTTGGTGCACGAGCGCCTTGCTACCGCTCAATTCTTGACTACCGACGCTCAAGCGCTTAACTAGAGCTCTGTTATTGCCGGCTTCAGGAATTTTGTGCTTTTGTACTTATTAAGCTTCGCACATCCCAATAATCTTTTTCTTTCTCTATAATCATTTTCGTTGTTATTTGTCTACTTAATCTGACTTCCATATGTACACACACATATTTTGTTTTATTTGACAAAATGAACTATTTATTTAAGTTTAAACTATCTATTTTGCAAAATAAAATGCGGTTAATTTATTTAAGTATCTATCAATTTGCAATCGAGCTAAATCTTTGTACGATGATATTTTCTACAAGGCTTTGATTGTGCTATATTATTTAACCTTCTCCGGCTAAATTAGCCCGGATTAATCACATGAATTTAGTTCTTAACCAAACGCGATGAAGGGTCTAACATCCTAAACTATCCTTATTCCTCTTCCTCCGGCCAAACACCG
>JAULJZ010048170.1:0-14167 GCA_032270985.1 Heliamphora pulchella
AAACATAGATATGACATTTCATGCATTTTTTATCGGTGAAAAAGCATACAATTACATATAACACCCTAATACAGTAGTAGGATCTAGAATCCTACCTCGTTGGGTCAAAATTCGAAGCCTCAAAAATCGGATCTCGTCGGAACGAGAATCTGATCGGATGAACACGAAGCTAACAGCGTAGATAGCAAGGATTCACAAGCTGATCGTCAAAAACTAGGGTCAAACAACACGAAAAAGTAGAGAGAAGGCAGAGAGAATGGAAGAAACCAAACATTTCCCAAATGTTTCAGCCACTGGAGGTCTTATAGGCACGCCAAAAAGCCTGTTCAGTCGACTGAAGTGCCTCAAAAAACGCGAACTGCCATAGGTTCAGTCGACCGAACCCCTTGGTTCAGTCGACCGAACTCACCAAAAACAGTTCGGTCGACCGAACTCACCCCTCCAGTCGACCGAACTCCACACTATTTTGGTTCTCGGGTTTTGTGTTCTAAGGCCAAACAAACAAGCCAAAAACCAACCCAACCCATCTAAATAAGGTCCGAAAAAGCTTAAAACACATCTAAACATGTTGTTCTACAACCCAAAACATAAACCAAGCATCGATGATATATAACATGAAGGAAAAATACGTCAACATTTATATATATCAAAACTAACAAGGTTCGGGGTCTCACAACTCTCCCCCTTTAAGGAATTTCGCCCCCAAAATTCACTATAAGGTTACGAGTTAAACAGATCAAGGTATCTCGCACGCATCCCAGACTCAAGCTCCCAAGTCACTTCCTCAACTCTGTGATGAAGCCACTGAACTTTGACGTACGCGATCGTTCTTCCCCGCAACACCTGTTCCTTCGTATCCAGAATCCTCACCGGGCGTTCCTCATACGTGACATCCTCAACAACTCGCAACTCAGCCCAATCTAATACATGTGATGGATCGGGCTCATATCTCCGAAGCACGGAAACATGAAAGACGTTGTACACAGAAGCTAACTGAGGTGGCAAAGCCAGGCGGTATGCTACCACGCCAATCCGTTCCAGGATTTCAAAAGGTCCAATAAAGCGCGGTAATAGCTTCTCGCTACGGCCAAACCTCATCAAGCCTCTACGTGGCGAGACCTTTTGAAACACATGATCTCCCACTGTAAACTCCAACGGTCTCCTCCTCCGATCGGCATAAATCTTCTGGCGACTTTGAGCTGTCACCAGACGTTGACGAATCACGACAATCTGCTCCGTCGTCTCCCGTACTAAGTCAGGTCCCACAATAGTGGTCTCTCCTACCTCTATCCAACACACCGGCGATCTACACGGCCTACCATATAGAGCCTCATACGGTGCCATCCTAATACTGGCCTGATAGCTACTGTTGTATGCAAACTCTGCCAATGATAGATGATCCTCCCAAGAACCCCGAAAGTTAAGCACGCACGCTCTTAACATGTCCTCCAAAATCTGAATGGTTCTCTGAGACTGACCGTCAGTCTAAGGATGAAAAGCTGTACTAAAAGTCAAGCTCGTCCCCAAAGCCACCTGAAGAGTCTGCCAAAAGTGTGATGTAAAGCGCGGCTCTCGATCAGAAACGATAGTCACCGGTACTCCGTGTAGTTGGATTATCTCTCGAATGCACAATCTGCTCAATCGGTCCACTGGGTCTCTCACTCGAATGGGGAGGAAGTGCGCAGACTTCGTCAACCTATCCACTATAACCCAAATAGCAACGTGTCCCTTCGGCAAGCGTGGAAGTCTTGATACAAAATCCATAGTGACATTCTCCCACTTCCACTCAGATACAGGCAATGGCTGTAACAATCCTGCAGGTCTCTAGTGTTTCACCTTTACTTGCTGACAAGTAAAGCAACGAGAGACGAATCGGATCACTTCCCTTTACATTTCCGTCCACCAGAACTGTCGGCGTAGACCGTGATACATCTTCGTGCCTCCCGGATGCACTGCAAGATGTGAGTGATGAAACTCATGTAGCACCTCAGCACGGCATGAATCTGGAGCAAATAAACGCCCAGTCAACCTCAGACTCTGGTCTGAACTCACCATCCATCCTGCTGTGTCTGTCCCACTAGCAACGCAATCCCGTATTATCTGAGCCTCCTGATCGGTCCTCTGAACCTCTAACACGCGTACAACCAATGTGGGCTGTGAAGCTACAAATATAAAGTCGCACCTTCCCCGGTCTCCTTGAGACACAGATCAAACTCCCCAACAACTCCGAGCATGTCCCATTCCCGTATATCCACAGAAGCAAACGAACCATGAGATCTCCTGCTGAGCGCATCAGCTACAACATTTGCCTTCTCCGGGTGGTACTGCAATCAAAGTCGTAGTCTCCCAACAACTCTATCCACCGTCGCTGGCGAAGGTTCAGGTATTTCTGTGAAAATAAGTATTTTAAGCACTTGTGATCAGAGAAAACCTCGAAATGCTCACCATATAAGTAATGCCGCCATATCTTTAAAACGAAGACTACGGCTGCTAATTCCAGATCATGCGTCGGGTAATTCCTCTCATGTGTCTTCAGCTGTCGCGAGCCATAGGCTACAACCTTGCCTCCCTGCATCAACACACAACCCAAACCATTAAGTAATGCGTCGCAATACATAGTATACCCCAAACCTCACTCTGGAATAATCAATACCGGTGCACAGGTCAATCTCCTCTTCAGCTCCTAGAAAGCTGACTCACAGGACTCGCTCCATACAAAACTGACTCCCTTATGCGTAAGGCATGTCATCGGTGTTGCAAGCCTAGAGAAGTCCTATACAAACCGTCGTTAATAACCCGCTAGACCCAGAAAACTACGGATCTCAAAAACATTCCTCGGTCGCTGCCAATCCGTCACTGCATCAGTCTTCGTCGAGTCTACTGATACCCCATCCTTTGACACCACGTGTCCAAGGAACCTCATCTCTGACATCCAGAACTCACACTTCTCGAACTTTGCATACAAGCGATGTTCTCTCAAAAGCTGTAAGACGACGTGCAGATGCTCCTCATGCATCTCCCTCGTAGGTGAATAGATAAGAATGTCATCCACAAACACGACCACAAAACTATCCAGATAGGGGTGGAAGATACGGTTCATCAGACCCATAAATGTAGTTGGAGCGTTCGTTAAGCTGAACGGTATAACCAGAAACTCATAGTGACCATAGCAAGTCCTAATGGCGGTCTTCGCTATGTCCTCGTCCCTAATCCTCAACTGATGATACCCAAATCTCAAGTCCATCTTCGAAAAGCAGCGTGATCCCCTCAACTGATCAAACAGGTCATCGATCCTCGGCATCGGATACCTGTTCTTCACCGTTACCTGGTTCAGCTTCCTGTAGTCTATACATAGTCTCAGCGACCCATCTTTCTTCTTCACGAACAAAGCTGGTGCTCCACACGGCGACGTACTCGGCCGTACAAACCCTTTACCCAGCAACTCCTGCAACTGCACCTTGAGTTCACGCAACTCAGCAGGTGCAAAGTGATAAGATGGCGTAGAGATAGGGGCAGTTCCTGGAACAAGATCAATGGAGAACTCCACATCACAGCTCGGTGGCAACTCAAACAGATCATCAGGAAAGACATCTGGATAGTCACACACCACAGGGGGTAACTCCCCTCGAACCTCAACTGGCACATCCAATCTGAGAGCAGAAAAGAGAGAACCCAAGTTCCCTCGAACTCGCGCGGCACCTGGTACAGACACCAAGCCCTCATCCCGATCACCCACAAAGTAGAAGCAATCACCCTCCGGTGTACAGATCGACACTCTCCGTCGCTCACAATCAATATAGGCCTGGTAAGTAGTCAGCTAGTCCATCCCTAGGATGACATCAAATGTGGTCATGTTTAGAATGATAAGATCAAACTCTAAACAATGATCGGCGACCTCCATAATACAAGATCTACAAACAAGGCTCAGCGTCACATTCCCACTAACTGGGGTTTCTACGCATATGGTACTACCCAACCAGTCCATTTTCAACCCCAAAGCTGACACAAATGCAGAGGGTATAAATGAATGTGATGCTCCCGTGTCTATAAGGACACTGGCCCACGATCTAAAGACTAGAAGAGTACCTCTGATCATGGCCAGAGTAACTACTGCATCAGACGTAACTGGTACTTTGGAAGCACTGCGATCAGCAAAAACATAGGCCCTGGCCTGCGACAATCTGGTCTGTCCCCTATAACACTGAGTCGATGGCTGCCTCACTGACTGAGCTGAAGCACCTCCCTCCTCAAACCTAGAAGTCTGAGCCCTAGGCTGCTGTGGAGCCTGTCACCTCTGTGCAGATGATGCCACTGAAGCTCCTGTCGCGTCCTTGATGTTCCCCTCTCTGGGACACTGTCTACGAAGGTGCCCAGACTGACCACACCCAAAACAGATAGGTGGGTCTCTCGCCTGTGACTGGACGGGCGCTGAACTCTGAGCCTGGCCCTTCTGCGGGCACTCAACTGAACGATGGCCCGGCTGTCTGCATCTATAACAGATCAACCCTCTCTGCTTTGGCCTTTTTACCAAAGCCACTGAAGGTGTAGGTGCAGACGACTGCGGCCGAGATGACCCGGCAAAACGAGAACTAGGTCCAGACGACCTCTGGCGCTTGCTCCTACGTCCCTGGAGCTGTGTACCTCCACTGCCCGGCTGGTTCCCGCTCTCCCTAATCCTGCGGCTGACGCCAACGAGTTCTCAACCCGGATAATAGATTCTACCAGCTTGATGTACACATCCACATCCAGAGCTGCAACCCTATCCTTGATAGCAGGTCGAAGTCCTCTCTCAAACCTCTGAGTGCGCAACTCCTCAGTCAATACCATCTCAGGTGCGAATCGCGACAGATTCGTGAACTTGGCCTCATACTGGACCACAGACAGATTCCCTTGAACAAGGGATAAGAACTCCTCCCTGTAAGTATCTCTCGAAGATCTCGGGAAATACTTCTCCAAGAAAACCCTCATGAAAGAGACCCACGTATCATCCACTGTGGTCTTGGCAAACTTCCACCACTCTCTGGCATCTTTCCGCAGCTGGAACGCTGCCAACTTTATGCGCAAAACATCCTCATCGATATCCAGAGTATCGAAGATGGTCGTGGTCACTTTCAACCACTCAGTAGCTGCCTTTGGGTCTGGCTCCCCAGTAAAGGTCAGAGGATCCAATCGCCGAAACTCCCGCATAGTTACAGAAGCCCTTGGCTCAGGAATCCGCACGCTAGCTCTAGTCGCTTCTGCCAAAGCTCGCATAGTGGCAAGCATCTCCTGGACAATGTCAGCACCGCCCACTTGTTCCTGTGGGGGGATGAACGTCTCCCTCCTCTGAAACCTGAACAAGTGCACAACCTCGGCCACATCCTCGGCCACGACCCCGTCCTCGCACTCTCCGCGTGGAGATAATTCTATATAAGGCAAAACAACGGGATAAGCTTTCCTATAGCATGTTACTACGTAACATAAACACATAATTATGCTATCACGTATCCACGAAAGATTATGCAAGCACATCTCAAATACCGAGGAGAACTAACAAAATAGATGCGCCAATTTGGGTAACGCATCCAGATTCTTTGCTAGAATACACGTCGGCCAAACGCGCTTCTAACTTAGCTTCCAAATGTGTCTAACCAAACGTCCGAAGGCAAGACTAGTCAATCCTGAGATTCAACCTCCACACACAGGTATACACACGATCATGCTCAGAAAGCTATTAACATGCTATAAACCGACGTTTAAACACATGCAAACAAGCATATACAATCAATCTCACCAGGTGATAAACCCTCTTCCCATGGCTCTTAGGTATTCGAACCCAGAGCTCTGATATCAATTTGTCACGTTCCAAAATCTAGGGTCACGTGAAAATCCACCAAACACCGATTTTAATAAAATAGATTTTATATCATTAAAACCATCTGTTGAAATCAAAACCGAGAAGATACATCTCTCATAAGTAAAGACATACAATGTCAACATGCATACAATATATCGCCTTAAGATCCACATCTTAAGGCGTACAAAGCTACCTTCAGGATCAGGCATACCAAAAAGGAAAACTACTACAGTCTTTCATCAACTGCCAGCACGGGCATCACAAGATCTACTCAAGATCCATATCTACATCATCACCTGTACAAATTTTTACAGAAAAATTCACCGGTGAGTCGAAGCCCAATAGAAACAAACAGTAAAGCTGTAAAGCAGGTAATATGCAGTCATACAGTGGGAGCTAACTCAACCACAAGCCCCAAAAGGTTTTTCATAAAAAAACTCTCAAGTTTCCCATCAGGCCAACACGAGCCTCTCCAAAATGGTTTCATTATCATAAAATCTCATTTTCATCCTTAAAACTATGTACTGCAAATAATGCAAGTAAACCACCACAGTTAAGGAAAAATAATAATCAAAACAGCGTTCCCTCGCGGAATGTACCATCGCAGAATAAGAAGAGTAAGATCTTATGTACCGACTCAATCACAAGAGGATAGAGGCCATAACGATAGACTCCTGTCAAGTATCTAACCCCCAGTTATCGTGGGACCGCCTCGATACACACAGGTTCTATACGGAGCACCACGACAAATGCTTAATTTACGGGCTACGACCCTGAGGGAGCTAAGCACCCATCCGTCTCAGTTTACGGGGACTAACCTGAAGGACCTGAGTACCTACGCTGTGCATGTTTCTAGACTTACACCGAGGGCAACTCGTGCCACATACACGTCATCCCAGTACATCTAGATAATCTTTTAAAAAAATAAACTATAGCATCAACTACAAAAATCCTTTTGCAAATATACATTATACATGTATATAGATCCATCCATCAACATGGAGATCGAACAAAATATTTTCAAAATATTTTTCCGTTTTTCATAAAACGTTTCAAAACCTGAGACTCAACCCCGAAGGCGAGCTCCAAACCTCCAAAACATAAAATGTTGAGATTTTCATCAAAATCCTCTGTTTTCCAACAAAACCACCGTTTTCAAGAACACCATTTGAAAACCATAAAGATCACATGTCATATGCTGTACTAAACCAAGAAAAGCGAAAAACATGCTTTTTACCTGAAAAAAAAAAGGTTTAAACATAGATATGACATTTCATGCATTTTCTATCGGTGAAAAAGTATACAATTACATATAACACCCTAATACAGCAGTAGGGTCTAGAATCCTACCTCGTTGGGTCAAAACCCGAAATCTCAAAAATTAAATCTCGTCAGAACAAGAATCTGATCGGATGAACACGAAGCTAAAAGCGTAGAAAGCAGGGATCCACAAGCTGATCGTAAAAAACTAGGGTCGAACAACACGAAAAAGTAGAGAGAAGGCAGAGAGAATGGAAGAAACCAAACATTTCCCAAACATTTCAGTCACTGGAGGTCTTATAGGCACGCCAAAAAGCCTGTTCAGTCGACTGAAGAGGCCACTTCAGTCGACTGAACTGCCTCGAAAAACATGAATCTCCATAGGTTCAGTCGACCGAACCCCCTGGTTCAGTCGACCGAACTCACCAAAAACAATTCGGTCGACTGAACTCACCCCTCCAGTCGACCGAACTCCACACTATTTTGGTTCTCGGGTTTTGTGTTCTAAGGCCAAACAAACAAGCCAAAAACCAACCCTACCCATCTAAACAAGGTCCGGGAAAGCTTAAAACACATCTAAACATACTGTTCTACAACCCAAAACATAAACCAAGCATCGATGATATATAACATGAAGGAAAAACACGTCAACATTTATATATATCAAAACTAACAAGGTTCGGGGTCTCACACTAACCGTTTCCAGCCATAATTAGTGAACAAGCTAACTGATCCTCAATAGTTATGACGTATGGGCGTGATAGATGCGCTGAACAGATATGCCAGCTAGGATCCTCTGACTGCCCCAGATACATGCAGTTCACCACAGCCTATTTAGTGTGATTTGGCAATGAGTTGGTTGTGACATTTGGTTTCGGTGCAGTAAATGGTAGTGGGATAACCTTATTGTCAATGAGATCCTGAATCTCATGATGTAATCTCATGCATTTGTCAGTCAGATGCCCATGGCCTTGATGATAAGCACAATACTGGAAAGCATTGTACCTTAGAAGTAGAGGATCAAGTGTGGGTATAGGATCCAATAGCATGATAAGCCCCATCTCGATAAGTCGGCTCAGGGCTGTGGACAATGAAATGTTAAGGGGAGTAAAGACTCTCTTTGGCCTTTGTTGTGACTGCTAGTTGTTGTTCGGTTGCAGGGTACTGCTTGAATGTTGGGTGAAGGGTGAGGAATTCAAAAGGTTAACCTCGTTCGGACGAGAAACAAGGTTGGAAGAGGTGGACTGGTTTTGATTGTTGGTGGGGAAAGACCTTCTCAGTTTCTGACTGGGTTCAGACTTCTCAATGTTCCCAGATTGAATTGCATCTTCAATTTGCACCCTGGCATCAAATAGTTACTCAAAAGTGGAGAGCGGCTGTGTGATCAGATAGCGTTTCAGGAGGGAATGCAAATTTTTTTACCACAATCCTTATTTGTTCCTTTTCAGTCGGCCGATTTGTCATCTTAGTCGCTTTTCCTCTCTATCAAGTCAGGAAGTCCACAAATGACTCCCAGCATTCCTGACGAGTGGTTTCTAGCTCCCGAGTTGTCACATCCAGCTGGATGTTGTAACTATACTGGCTGATGAATGTTTTGGCTATGTCCTCTCAAGTTTTTGTCTTAGCAACATCAAGAGAGAGAAACCACCTCTGAGCTACCTCCGAAATAGAGCGGTGGAATAGTTGAGCCTTTAATTGGTCGTCGATCCCCGTGGGATAGAGGTTACCGACGTACATCCTCAAATGAATTCGAGGATCCCTAGTTCCATCAAACTTTCTCATTTCATGCATTTTGAACTTCTCTAGTAGCTTAGCATCTGGGAATAAGCATAATCCCCCCACGTCCAGCATATACTCTTCCACCCCTTTTGCCCTTTTTAAAACCTTCTCTACGCGGTCAATCTTTTCTACCAGTGCGGACTCCCTAGATTGAGCGGTGTTTTCCTCTTCTACCAAGACTGAGCAGGGAACCTAAGGTGGCACAGCAACTTGTGGTGCGTCTTGTCCATGGTTATCATTTCAGATGAGCAAACCCACATGCGACATCATCAAAATTAGCATGATTCAAAGAATAGAAAATATGTTAAAGATCACTAAAATAGCCTAAACATGAATTACTAACAATATAACCTAAATTATTCTAAACATGATTTTAAAGCATATTTTAAAATTAACGTACTAAACATGTACATTATCAAATAATCTAAAATACATTAATGTGATTAATTTCTACTAAAGAGAAATGCTAAACTGAAACAAAAATGTATGCAAAAATCCTATATTTAGACTTAGAAATAAATAAAAACATTTAAACTAACTACAAAAGTTTTATAAGAAAAATTTATTAAAGAAAATTAAACCAAAAATAAAAAGTTTTATAAATAAAAGAAAAAAAAAAGAAAAAAAGAAATCTTATTAAAGGTAAACTAACATACTAACAAATGAGAATAACAACTATTACATAACAATATAACTAAGCAATATAAAATACGGGTGTAATATTGATAATTATAATTATATTAATGTTAGTGCATTGATTATAACAATAATGACATTGTGAGTTGTATTGTCAATTATGTTAGCACTAATTTTAATGAACTTCTAAAGGTAACAATGTGTTAAGTGTGCAATGTAAACAAAATTATAATTAAGAAATTAATAAGAAATATTCAAACTATGCACATTATACTAAACTCATGCTTACAATCCCATAAATGAAATTTTCAACTAACCATAGATATGAATGAGATAATGAGAATTGAAGTTAAAATTAACCCGGTCACTCTAAGAGAGAGAAAATAGAGATAGAAAGACCGAGAATTCAAACAAAATACCTAAACTGTTAGTTAATCCTCGAGTCCGGGAATGATGATCGGTAGTCGAATCCTCAAGCGATAATCCAATCCAAGTCAGGGTTTCAGAATTTTGGTATCGGATGTCAGCTTCTCGGTGCCTCGACAGGGTTTCAGCATCGGGACTAGAACTTTCTCAACACTTCGGAAGAGTCACTCTCCCTAAAATTCTGTCCTGAAAACGTACCAGGGGGTATGGTATTTGTAGAATTCTTCAACCAATGAAATGTTGACACGTTTTGGGACACATCAGGCTATTTGGAGTTGGTGGTCGCTGGGTTCAGAGTGGGCGGTCGCCACAAATCTTCAAGCGTCCAAGGGTTTCTTATGGCAGTCGCCACAATTAGGATGGCCCCATGGTTCAATGTGGCAGTCGCCACCTTGGGCTAGGATTTTCAAGACTTTCTTGTGTAGGTCGCCACAATGAACATAGCGACCCTAAGGTTCCAACATGGCGGTTTAAGATTTTGAAGTTAACAGCTCAAAATGATTGCACTGGTTTGAAGATTTTGATTATTGGGTTCAAATATTGAGCTTGGATCATTTTTCGAGAATCATACTAAAGCACCATTCTACTTGTTTTCGTTGTTGGATTCACTTGAATCAACCTAAGATTAGGCGGGATCAAATTGGGGTGTCTACACCTGGTGTCACATCCAAATTCAAGAGACATAACCATCCGTGGATTACGGGATTTGGCCCAATAAGCCACAAAAGCCTGAAGAACAAAATAAATTACTGAAATATATATATAAAGTGCTGACATACACTATTACTGAAAATTAACTCAAGCCAATAGTTTTGTGGGTCACAAACAGCCCACTAACCTTCATGTAAAATATAGTATAGTCACTAGCCAAACAAATGGTACATAAAAAAATGCCAGAACCAGTAAAACTCCTAAGAGGCCATTAAAGTCATATTCCATGATACCACAAAGTCCACCACTAGTAATCTTGACTAATCACCCGAAAATGTAAAAACAACGTCAGCCGACAGTTTGGTGAATGGCAAGCATACATAGTAGGATACAGTTCAAAATGAGATATTTAAAATAATTATAATTGAAACATAATCATGACATATAACTCAATATGAAATCACATGATAATAATTTTTAAAAAGTTTCCTTTTTCTTTTTGTCAAATTCACATTTTTGTATTTAACACAATTTGTGAATAAATTCATCCAAGTTCAAAATGAGATATTCAAAATAATTATAATTGAAACATAATCATAGTATACAACACGGTATGAAATCACATGATAATAATTTTTTTTAAAAATTTCTTTTTTCTTTTCGTCAAATTCACATTTTTCTATTTAACACAATTTGTGAATAAATTCATCCAATTTCAAAGCCAGTAATGAATAACCAAAGTGGGTCGAGTCTCATCATGATAATCAACACCACAATGGCGAAAATAGCATGATCATCTATAATCCGTGAAAATCATAGATTAAATAAATAATCAGTGTCAAATATAAAATAAAACTTAGGACATCCTCGGCCCGTTGGATCTAATATCAATTTTAGAGTCACCATAGGATGGCGCCTGAGTCTGTTCTCTAAGACGAACCTATTTAGAGTCACTTGGAATACCAATCATTTTCCCTAAAAATGTTGAGTACTGGAGTCACCACGAGCATAAGGCCGTGACTTTTTTCCTAGCGACTAAAGTCACCTCCATAGAGAGCATATCCTCTGAACTTTGAACATGGGCCCAATAGAGAATGTCATAAGTTGCACTGCACAATATACATGAATCCAAGTAACATTTGAATAAGTTACAAATAATTTTTATACTATGAAATTTATATCACAAATACTTATATAATTTTATATAAAAAGAATTCCTAAAATTTTCTTTTATTTTACGCAAACCATTTGGGGAGAGGGGTGATTTAAAAAAATACGTAGCATACTAAACCACTCACCTGATATCCAAATAGCGTGTTACGCCCCGTAAACGGAATGATCTAAAAATACATTTCCCTGAGTTGTACAAATATAAAAGAATTATAATTAATTAATGTTAAATTAAAACAACATGTAAATACTAAGCAAACCCCCCATTAATATTTTGTTTTATTATATATATATTATTTAGTGTACTTTAATATTTATTATTTTTATTATTATTATTATTATTATTATTATTATTATTATTATATATTATTCGATAATATTGGTGATTAAGCTTAATATGAGTATTATAAAATTTTAGTATATTATGAATTAAAAATCTAAATTTTATATAGATTATAATACTACATCCTACATCGGTGGGATATAGGAATTATATCTAGTATATATAAAGAAACTTGTGGATTACTACTAATAACTTGAACTTAAATTTTATGGCCATATTGTTAGACTTTTTATTCAATTTATTGGACTAGTGGTTTACTTGATTCGTTACAAATAGTATCAGAGTCAACCTTGGTTTCCATATAGGACTCTGTGGTAGTGTAGATAGATGAGTAGAGATTTTGGAGAGGGGTAGAGGTCCCGAACTTGTATACTTTGTGCACGCTTATGGGCAACTCTATGTATACTTTGTGCACACTTATGGGCAACTCTGTGTCTACTAATGGGTTGCTATTCACATTCAACCAAAAAAAGAACTTGGTGTCACACCCAAATTCAGAAGGCCTGACCGGCCGTGGACTATGGGCCTTGGACCAACAGGCCACGTAAGCTTACCGATCAAAAGAAAAGCCAAAGTATGTACTTAAAGATTTGACGTATGCTGAAATTGAATAAATTAAGATATAATTTAAAGTAAGGTCGTGTGGGTCACAATCAGCTTACCATGCATGAGTCACTAACAGTCAACTAACCCAACAAACGATACTGCTCAAAAAGTAAAATGCGAAAATAAATAAATTCCTAAGAGATCATTAAAATGGGGTCCCCGAATTCCATAGAGTTCACCACTAGTCATTCCGTTAATCACCTGAAAATGTTAACAACAACGTCAACCAATGGCTCGGTAAATGGCAAGTATACATAGTAGAATATAGTTTCAAATGAGATGTTTAATGTATTTATAACTGAAACATAATCATGGTATGCTATGCATTATAAAATCACATGATAATAAAAAAAATTCTTTTTCTTTTAGTCAAATTCACATTTTCTCATTAAATATTGTTTGTGAACAAGTTCACCAAATTTTCAAAGCCAGTGACGAGTAATCAATATATCAAGTCTCGTCAGAATAAACAATACCACAGTAGTGATAACAACATGATCATCTATATTTTGTGGGAACCATAAATTAACTAAGTAACAGTGCCACATATAAAAACTTGGGGCATCCTCGGCCCGTTGGATCTAACATCGAACTTAGAGTCACCACGGGATAGCGCCTAAGTCTTTTCTCTAAGACGAACCAGTTTAGAGTCACCCGAAATACCAAGCCTTTTCTATAAAACTGTTGAGCACTAGAGTCACCACGGGAGAGAGGCCGTAGCCTTTTCCCTAGTGGCCAGAGTCACCTCCGTAGAGGATCTTTCCCTTGAACTTTGAACATGGTCCCAAAATAGAATATCATAAGTTGCACCGCAAAAAAAGTGCATAAAAAGTTTTATGTATTCATTTGAATATGAAAAGCTCAATGTAATTTTTAAATGAGCCAAAAATAATTTATATGCCATGAATTTTACATCACAAAAATTCATATATTTTTATACAAAAAGAATTTTTAAAAATTTTTATTTGTTTTTCAAAAATCAATTAGGGACATAGATGATTTTAGAAAATACGTAGCATGTTAAATCACTCACCTGAAATTCGAAAAATGTATAACTCGCAATGACAACGTATGACTTGAGTGCCACCCTAAATTATGCCACATAAAAATCTAATATTAATTAACGTCAAGCTCAATTAATATTTAAATACTATGTGAACCCTCAAAAAGATTTCGTTCGTACTATTTATTATTTATTATTGAATTTTTATTAATATTTAATTTTTGTTTATTATGTAATAATTAGTTCATTTAAAATCGTTAATTCTTTCAAACTCTACTCAAATAATAATATATTAAAATATTATAATAATCGAATTAATTTTCATCGTTTATTATTTAAACTCTTTTTTACCACTTATTTTATATTAATATTTTAAAATAATTATTTAATTAGAATAACACCACAGTCAAGTCCTATAATCAAGTCCTACAACTAAAAAAACATAAAATAAATTATT
>JAULJZ010048181.1:0-14165 GCA_032270985.1 Heliamphora pulchella
TAGTCAGTATAGAATCGATCATCCCGTTGATCCCGCTCAATACACTCCAAGTGTACTAACACATCGAGCTCGAACATTGAATTTTTAAAACCTGAATTCGATCCGTTTGACCTAGCCAAGACCAGCTACTATAACAATGTACTACAATCGTACCAATAGAATGCCAGGGTCCATTACGATTGTGAGCCTTCCTGTATATTCTGTCAAAACCTTTGACCCGATCTTCCGTGCAGCACACACCGAGTCAAATACTGGATAGAATATACGAATAATGCATTTATACATCACAAATGTAAATATGAAATCATAAATGCAAAACCATCTCAAATGTTTCTCATTAATATGCTAAGGATCCAGAATAAAATACATAAAAAGCATGACTTTTCAGTATACATTCTCAACACGCAGGCCCATGAAAACCAAAATGTATAGAAAGTGTATCTGAATGTAAAGATGGGGGGGCTCTCTCCCTTACTCTCGCCTCGGGCGGACACGGCAGGAAGAAGGGCTGGGCTCCTCCGAGCTGTCATCCTCGAAGAATCTCTCAAAATCATCACCGTCATCACTACCGGAGGAGGAGGACATGACTTTGGATCAGCTCCAAGAGAATGAAATGGATCCTATAGAATGAGCCCTGGATGAAACAGCACGGGACCCACGGCCTCGAGCTAGAGCAGGAACAGGAGGCTGAGTAGGAGCCTGGGGCGAAGTAGCAGTGGCCCAGGTGGCTGTCAAATGAGACCAAAAGTAAGAAAATGATATGGAACAGAACCAAGACCAAAGAAAAATACACTCACCGGTAGAGGGATAAAAGGAACCCCAGCAGCACGCAAAGCAGCATCCTGCTGGTGAATCAAAGTCCGCATGCCACTCACTACCAGCATGAGACGATCCAACCAAGCCTAATTCGCCTGTCAAAAGGAATAAAGAACTAAGCAGTCTAAATAGAATGAAAAAAGGAAAGAAGTGAGGAAAAGAACGAACCTGAGCATATACTGGCTGGAACTTCAAATCCAAAGGAACTGGAATGGGGATATCAAAAGGAAACCCAGCAACGATGGTCGACACAGTCCAGGGTATCTCGGCAGCTCCAACTCCAGTTCCCCCAACAGCAGCAGCGGTAGCTCCCCCAGCATCAACAGCTACACCAACACCAGCTCCCTCATTCTCTAGCATCCGTCTCCTCCTCCCACCACCTGGGGCAGCTGGGCCAGGTTCAAGTGGTCCCAGCAAATGGGCCCGAGCCCAAGCAATGTAGTCTTCCTCGGCCGCCAGTAGCTCTGATGCATGTGTCCCCACCATCTCCAAAAGGAGGTCAACGCGGCCTAGGAGATCAGTCCGGCGCATACTGACTGGAGGAAGCATCGGTATACAAAAGTGATCCAGGCTAAGCGACTGGCGAACCACATGCTCGCCAAGATAATACTCCCGTCCGAATGGACCCTCCAGCAGGATCTGTCTCGAAGCGATATCCCGGCTGCGCATCAGGTCTGCGCCGGCCCGATCCTCCACTCCCCTCCAGACATCCCAGTGGACCTGGAACAGTTCAAAGTACAGTACAATGCCAAGAGCAGTAAGCAGTACAGCATGATGAACAATATATAGTGATTAGTGTCCAGAATAAAGAACAGTGCAATAAACAGTGCAGAGTACAGATACCTGATCAAGGGTCTGTCGGTCCAATGAGACCCGAAAATGGTCTATGTCCTTCACTCCAGCCTTCTTTCCCTTTAGGCCTCGGAACCACCGGGCCACTCGAGGAATGACTAGAGGGTCTGCTGCCGAGTTTGCTGGGATGTGAAGCCCGAGGAACTCATAAGTTCACAGCTGCAAAGAGAAAATGTCAGCAAGCAGATAATGGATAATAAGGAACAGAAATGAATGAAAGAAGGCAGAAACTAAGTCATACCTCCCAGACCCTCTAATATCCCCCAATGCTAAGCTCCTGGGGGAACCGGGTCAGTATCCGCATGAAGCCGTAGAGAGTAGCCAGAGCAGCACCTCCCCAGTCAAAGGAAGTGACCCGGTTAAGACGAGCCAAGGTGCACAGGTAGTGTAAATAGACAGTGTTCTCCTTGTTCAAAAACAAGGAGGTACCAAACATGTACATCAGAAAGCCCCAGGCGACCAACTCGAAATGGCGGGGCTCGGTGCAGTGGAAATGTTTGAATCGCTCAAAAAACCAGGTGTATCGAACCCAATTTATGTCCATCTGTGCTGGAATGGCCCCAAGGAAGTACAGTAGTTCGTCGGCAGAACGGGCGACAGATGGGTCAAATGGAATAGGGGAACTGCCGACCCGGATGCCAATGATCATGGAAAAGTCATGAGGCGTCATAGTAGCCTTAAAAGTGGTAAAGTGAAAGGTATTGATCGTATCCCACCACCGCTCCTCCAAGGCCGTCAGCCAGACCCGATCAGTGCTCGGCCTACCCAATAAGGGTATGAATCGAGCAAAATCGGAGGCATCAACATAGGCCTAGCTAGGAGCAAAGAAGGCATCAGACCACTCCAATACCTCCCCAGAGGCAGAACCTCCGAAGCCTCTGACATAATGACCAACTTGAAAAGAAGAAAATGGGCAAAGGATATATAAAGAACAGATCGAGCAAGCAAAGTGAAGAAAAATATCTGAAAGCAAAATCCTAGGTTCGTGTGTAAGTGACAACCCTTTGGTTCTTCTAAACCCTAGAAAACTAGGCACCCCAAGCCCTGGTAAACTAGGCAAATCTTTCTAACCCTAGGTTCGTGTGTAAGTGACGAACCTTCGGTTCTTCCAAGCCCTAAAAAACTAGGCACCCCAGGCCCTGGTACGCTAGGCAAATTCTCCTAACCCTAGGTTCGTGTGTAAGTGACGACCCTTCGGTTCTTTCAAACCCTAGAAAACTATGCACCCTAAGCCCTGGTACACTAGGCAAATCTTCCTAGCCTAGGTTCGTGTGTAAGTGACGACCCTTCGGTTCTTCCAAACCCTAGAAAACTAGGCACCCTAAGCCCGGTACGCCAGGTAAATCTTCGTACCCTAGGTTCGTGTGTAAGTGACGACCCTTCGGTTTTTCCAAACCCTAGAAAATTAGGCACCCTAACCCTAGGTTCGTGTGTAAGTGACGACCCTTCGGTTCTTCCAAACCCTAGAAAACTAGGCACCTTAAGCCCTGGTACACCAGGTAAAATCTTCCTAACCCTAGGTTGATGTATAAGTGACTATCCTTTGATTTTTGCACGTCCTAGTAAAGACTAGGAACCCTAAAGCCCTGGCGCGCTAAGCAAATCTCTATCATTTTGTGTTACTCATTCTTCCTAAAAAAAAAGACTCTCCTCTCGATAAATTTAATTTTAAGCTGTAACTTGACTTTTAATTATTTTTATCTCGTACCTCGTTCTGAATTTTTAGGTCTTAACTCAACCTATTAAATCATAGTTTTCTTCCCGATGAATCTAATTTTAACCCATAATTTGACTTTTAATTATTTTTATCTCGTGTCTCATCCTGAATTTTTAGGTCTTAACTCAACCTATTAATTCGTGATTTTTTTCCCGATAAATCTAACTTTAAATCGTAACTTGGCTCTTAGTTATATTTATCTCGCGCCTCGTCCCGAATTTTTAGCTCTTAACTCGACCTATTAATTCGTGATCCTCCTTTCCGACAAAATTAATTTTGAGCCGTAACTTGACTTTTAATTATTTTTGTCCTACTCTCATCCCGAAATTGTGAGGTCTTAACTCGACCGATCAATTGTTTTTTCGGTTAAGATAATTTCTTAAATCTTAACTCGATCCTTTTAATTATTTTATCCCTAGCCGAGTTCTTAGATCTTGACTCGATCTTTTTTTTTTTAGATCTTAACTCGATCCTTAGGATTTGTTCGATCATACTAGCATCTGCATCATGTTTCTTGTCTTGCATCTCTGTATTTTTGCCCCGTGAACAACGTTTTGTTCTGATCCCTAGCAAAGGGGTACGTAGGTAGCTCGATGGAAATTCAAGTACAACCGACATCATATATATGCTTATATATTTATGGCATAAGATTGACGGCTCAATCAAATAGATGTTGTCTCTGGATCTTTGATATAACCTGCATCACGCGTTGCTATGCAAGTTATATCAAAGAGAGGCAACTGTAGACATCCTAATTTAACCCCGTCCAATCTTAGGTAAATTCGATGATGAAAACAGGTGAAATGGTGCTTCAGTTCGTTCCTCAGGAAGTGATCCAAGCACGGTATTTGAACCTAGAACCTTCAAATCAATGAAATTTTGTTGAACCATCGATAACTTGTTATGCAAGTCATTTCCCAAAGTGGCGACCGTTATGTTCATGGTGGCGACCGTCAATAGAACCTTAGCCAAAAGTGGCATCCGTCACATTCAACCTGGCGACCGCCAATGGAACCTTGTGGAACCTTTCTTAGACATGGCGACCGCCACCTCCAACCTAGCGACCGCCAACTCCAAATGGCTTGACATGTCCCAAAACGTGGTAACACCTCATTGGTTGAAGAATTCTATAAATACCGTACCCCTGGTACGATTTTCTGGATAACATAAAATTAGTGAGAGGTTTAGTGAAAGAAGCTCTGCCGAGTTGCCGAGAAATTTCGAGTCCCAACGTTGAAGCCCTACCGAAATATCGAGATTCGAACCTCCAACGCCAACATTGGAAGCCTTGCTTGGATCACCACCCGAGAATTAGACCATTGAAGTACATTTCCCCAACTTGAGGATTTCTAAGCAATACAGGTATTTTGTTTAGATCCCCGATCCTTCTAACTCTATTCCCTCTCTTTTGGAGTGATCGAGTCAAATTCGAAATTCAATTCATGCATTTTTTTTATTTATATAATTAAACTTGCTCGTTGTTTTCATTACCTTATGTAATTTAATTACTGTAATTAATTTCTTAGTTATACTTTCACACTAAGTACATTATTATTTTTTATTAATTCATTAAATAGTGCTAATATATTTTGACAATTATAATTTGGTAATATTGTTAATTGTTATAATAATACACTTACATTTATGTGAATATAGTAATCAATACTACATATCACATTTGAGTTAAATAGTTCTATTTAATTTTTCTTATCTTTCTAGCATTCATTTTTATTTTCTTTTCTTTTCTTGTAATATTAATTTAATTCCTTTTCTTTTAAGTATTAGCTTAATGTTCTTTTCATTACTAGTATTTTTTTTTACTAATACAAATATTCCATTTGTCTTTATTTTTTTTCTTTTTAGTTATTAGTTTAAAATGTTCAATTTAACATTCTTTTTTTAATATTAGTATTTCATTTCTTTTCTTATAAAGTTTCTTTTTGTTTTTTGTAATTACTAGCTTTAATTTTCTTACATTTTCTTTTCTTTTCTTTTCTTGTCCTATTATTATTCACTTTTTTTTTCTTTTTTTTTCCTTTTCTTTTTTTATTTAATGTTAACATTATTTTCTTTCATATTATTAAACCCAAAAAAATGCAAAAAGTCTTTTAAATTAATTTTCATCTTTAAATGTTAGAAAAAAATTTCTCTTATTATAGTAAATTTATTTTCCTTTTCTTTTCTTTTATTTTCTTTTGCCTCTTTTAAAATATAAAATGTAAATAGTTAAGGTTTTTTTTTCAACATTTTCTAACCTTTTTATTTTAGTATAATTTTTCTTTTATAAAGTTTTTCTTTTCCTTTAAATCTTTAAACCTTCTTTTGTTATAAAACCCTTATTTTAAATTTTCTTTTTAAGTAAACTTTCTTTCAATGTAGAATTTTCTCTTTTATACATCTTTTATTTTACATTTAGCATTTTTTTTTCATGTTAATGCCAATCTAGTTTATTTTGATAACATGCATATTTTGGTTACTTTCTTAAAAATATTTTGTGCCTAAAGTAGTGTAGCTTATTTTGCAGAAATTCATATTTAGATAGTTTTTGCAACTTCTAGCATGTTTTTATTGTTTTATGCATACCATAATAGTTTAGGTTATTTTTCTTTGTGAAATTACTTACGGGTGTGCTCCATGTATTCTTTAGTTAGAAATCGCATGCTGTAGGACTTAGAATTTTTCTTTTGATACTTGTTTTATTTGGCATTCTATATACGTATGTTATGTATTTTCTATACTTGATTTCGGATGTTCTCTCTTTGCTCCTACTTTCTTTATTTGCATGCATTTAAGAAATCCTATTAAAGAATCAATGATGATTAGTAGAGACCAACCTTATGGTTAGGCGAACGGGGTGCCTAACACTTTCTCGATTCGTACCTTAGCCCCCAAACCCTCTTTATCTGGTTAAACATTTTAAATATCAGTAGCCATTTTTGTTTTTTCTAATTTTTTTCAAAAACTAAGTGGCGACTCTATTTTCAACAAAAAGGGATTTTCAAAAATTTGGCTTCCAAGGTGTTAAAGTATTTTTTAAATATTTTTGAATTCTCTTATTTTTGAACATTTTCAAAATTCCACAAATCCCGGTGCCACAGTCACGCGTCGCGCGCCTCGTTCACTCTTTAGTGGCTAATCTCTCTCTCTCTCTCTCTCTCTCTCTGTATATTTTTTCTCGAAACTTCTCAGCTTCGGCTGAGAGGCATTTTCATGTCATTTCATTTTTTTTTTGCTAAAATTTTCTAGAACTCTCTTACAATTAATTCACTTTATCTATTTTATCATCTTTTATACCATCCACTTTCTAATTCAACCTCAATTTGATTTTGTTTAATTCTAATTTATATTATTAAATTTTGTAACCCCACCAAAAATAAATCACAAATTGTTCTCAAAAATTTTAATTACGTTAAAATAATTAATCAATTAAATAAAAACGTACGAGGTCACTACAAAAATCATAAGACTTTATGACTTGATCAAATCGAGTATTCTAAGATCTCAATACCTGCATAAATCTATAAATGGATCTCTTAAACTGGCACAACATATGCTCCTGGCCCTTCATAATGAATCCGTCTGGTTGTACCATATAGATACACTCGTCAACACTTCTGTTAAAAAAATCTATTTTTACATCAATTTGTCAGATTTCGTAATCAAAATAAGCAACAATGGATAAGAGATTTCGAATACATTTAAGCATGGCTATCGATGAAAAGGTTTTCTCATAATCGATCCCTTTTTTTAATTGTACCCTTTTGCAACAAACCTAGCTTTGAAGGTTTTAACCTTCTTATCTGCTCACCTCTTTCTCTTATAGATCCACTTGCATCCAATGAATTTTATCCCTTTGAGTGGTTCTACAAGTTTTCAGACCTGATTAGAATACATAGATTCTATCTTTGAATTCATAACCTTTTACCAAAGATCTGCATCATTGTCCTAGAGTATTTTATTGTAGTTACAGGGTTTGATATCTAGTTTTTTTTTTGAGATCTTGTAAAAAAAATCTCTCAAGAACATATACCGATTAGGTTGGTGAACAACCCTTTCACTACGACGAGGCACTACATGTGTCAGTGTACTAGCAGTAACACGCTGTGCAGAATCTGTACCCTGTGCATCAGCACCATGTTTATGATTTGTACCTGTCCCGATAATCCTTCCATTACGACGAGGCAATGGGATATCAATGACTAGTGGTTCCTCTTCTGTTCTACTAGTATTTTCACTTAGTTTTTCTAAAACAATTTTACTTTTGGGCCTCTGGTCTATAATATAATTCGCTTTCAAGAATCGAGCATTGGTGCTAATAATGACCTTTTGATCCTTAGGATTATAAAATAAATCAACCTTCATTCCCTTGGGACACCCCCACAAAGAAACAGACTTCAGTCCTCGATTCTAACTTACTTGCGTTCCCTTTCAGCACATGTGCTGAACACTCTCAAATTCGAATGTGTTTCAGATTAGGCTTATGCCCAATTCATAATTATATAGGAGTAAAAGGTACTAACTTAAAAGGTATCAAGTTTAGAATGTAAGTCGCTGTCTCTAATGCGAGTCTACAAAACGAATCGGGTAAACGTAAATAACTCATCATGGACCTTTCCATCTCCATAAGAGTCATATTCCTTCTCTTTGCTACACCATTCTAATGCAGAGTGCCAGGTGTAGTTAACTAGGATATAATTCTTTCTGATGACAAGTAGTCCCTAAACTCTCTAAAGAGGTATTTCTCACCACGGCCGGATCATAGTAATTTAATACTTTTACCCAACCGCTTCTCCACCTCTGCCATGAATTCTTTGAATTTTTCAAAGCATTTAGACTTACAGTGCATCAGGTAAATATATCCATACCTTGAGTAGTCATCAATAAAACTGACGAAGTACTCAAAGTCACCTCTAGCCCAGATTGTCATAGGACCACACACATCAGAGTGAACTAATTCTAACAATTTTTTAACTCTATAGTCTTTAGTCGAAAAGGGGCTCTTGGTCATCTTACCCTCTAAGAAGGATTCACTGAATAGAAGTGCCTCTACTTTCAATGAACTCAAAGATCCATCTGCTACCAGTTTATTTATCCCTTTTAGATTAATATAACCCAATCATAAGTGCTAAAGAAACGTTTGGTTCATTAAAGAAAGAAACTTTCTCTTATATGGTAAGTTAGATGTGTTATTCATTTCAGTTAGTTGTAGTGTAGGAGAGATAAGAGATACAATATACAGATCATACTTGTCTTTTATTAAACTCGAGACTAGAATTAAATTTTTTCTAATCGAAGGTACATAAAGATAATCTTTTAACAGTAGTATCCTATCTCTACTAAAGCTGAGAGTGACATCTCCTACTACAACTGCTGTCACTCTTGTAATATTTTTCATATTCAGGTATATTTTTCTATCACTGAACTGCCTAATTTTTTAAAATTCCTACAAAAAATTGTACACATAATTAGTGGCTCCCGTATCTATACATCAGGTTTCGATAGATAACACCGCTGAACATGTTTCAACCACCAGTGAATAAAAATTATCTGGTTTGTTCTGCTTATTGAGAAAAATCAGATACTGCTTTTTTCAATGTGCAAACTGGTTACAGTAATAGTACTTGCCTCTTGACTTCTTCATACCAATTTTTGGTCCCTTAACTACTTTTGGACTTGTGCCTCCCTGTGTCTGAACTTTTTTCTTCTTCTTATCTTTCGACTTAGAGAAAGAACCTTTCTCAGCCACATACAAGGAACTTGGCTTCCTAAGAACACCCTCGACTACTTGAAGTTTCTTAAAAAGTTTTGCTAATGAAAAATTGAGCTTATTCAGGGTATAGTTCAGACAGAACTACTTAAAACTTTCAGGCAGTAACTGGAGTATGATATCGACTTGGATTTTCTCGTCAATTTTAGCTTTTTAGGATCTCTAGTTCATTCAGAAGACTGATCATCTTCATAACATGATTCCTAACTGGTGTACCTTCAGCCATGTTTGCATTCATTAGAGATTTCATAGCCGCATACCTAGCAACACGAGTTTGATCTCTAAATATTTTTTTGAGGTTCATAACTATGTCATAGGCACTGGGCATAGACTGATATTAATGCTGCAAAACATTTGACATAGATGCCAAAATGTAACAGTGAGCCATTTGATCAGCTTTCTGCCACTTTCGATGGGCTTGAGTTTTCTGCTTGGTCACCCCCACATCAGGTACCGGTGAACATATCTCAGTTAACACAAACTTGTAATTCTCAACAGTTAAGGCAATGTCCAAATTTATTTTTCAGTCAACATAGTTTGGTCCCGTAAGTTTATTTTCTTTAAGTATTGAAGTGAGTGGATTAAAAACTATTTTATTCCTGAGAATTATATAATTACAAAATAATCGTTAATTATGACGAGCAATACTTTGAATTTATTTTCATTTGGTTCCTTCTACCATTTTAAAATTAATTCGCCAACAGTTTGGTTCTCTACGAATAGCATGCCTCGATAGGAAGACGTCTACTATCCATCGTTTGTCTAGACAAGTCAATTCTTTTTAATTTTACTATCAAGGCAACTGACCCTGCCAAGTAAAATTAAATAGTTAACATAATTTCGGTCCAGTATATAATAGTAGTGACTCAGATGGAGATGATACAATTATATATAGCAAAGTGTTAACCATCACCTAAACTTAAATCAATCACTTCGCAATGAACTATTCAGATGGAGAAATGATCCACACTAACAATTATCCAAAATTATCTCTAAAAAAAAGTTTGTACTGGCGATACCGCAATTAATCTGTCCGATAAGAAGGAAGATCTTACTACTAGCACGTAGAATTTAATTACATCGCCTACAAACTGGTGATGGAGGCTGCGAGATTTATCTAAGAATAAATTCTCTCTCCCACTTAGATTTTTAAAATATTTTTGAGGATTATAAAAATTTGTTTAATTAAAATAAATTTATTAATTTCGAACACCACCTGATCTGAAAAAATCAAGCATCTTTTCGTGTACACGATTCTAAATATTCTGATTTGTCAAACCATCTTTTCGTGTTTTAATACGTAACAAATATAATTTTAATAAATGCACAATTTTTCCTTCGGCTTTTCAGTTTAGGTAGTGATTAAAAACATTTATTTATTTTATTTTTTATTTTTTATTTTAAAAAAATAATAAATTATTTAGATTAAATATTTTTTTATTTAATTAATTCAAAACTCAAAATTAATTTTCACGTTTTTTCAATATATCTGATTTTATAAAAAAATCATCTTAAACGTGATATTTTGTAAGAAAAATAAAATATCTAAAAAAAATTTATTTAATTAAAAATTTTTAATTTTATTTTTCATTACAAAATATTTAATTAAAATCAAATTTTTTGAATTAATTAAATTAATAAAAAAATATAAAACAGATATACATCATCTACACTTTTAATATTAATATAAATGCACGATATATATATATCTCGATTTTATAATCAATATGAAACACTGAAGCGTTTCAGTCTCCTGTTGAATATAAGCTGTAATAATCCTTGTTCCTGTCAATTTTCTGTATTTCGATTGCATCAGACTTCTCTGTTACACTGTGATATACAAATATATCACTCGATAATCAAAACATATCAGAATGGCGCGATCAAATCAGCCCTAAAACAACTCCACCACCGCTGGCCACCAGCCACTGCCGGTGCCGCCCCTAGTCGCCGGCTTCAGGCGGCTTTTGCCACTACCTCGTTGCTTCGTTTTTTACGCTCTGTATACTACAAAAAACACTCAAAAATAGTATTTTTCTGTATAAAACTTAGTCCGAAAATAGTCCTAAAAACAACTGAAAAAATAGCCCGAAAGTTGCCACTACTGCCTACGTCGCTGCTTCAAACAGTCGTCCGTTTGAACTTTTTTCGGTAGTGTTTTTACTCCCAATTTTTTTTAAAAATAGAACAAATATTCAGCAACATGATGCTTCGAAGAACGTCTAAAAAATAGTCTCAAAAAAATTTTGAAAATTGTCCCTAAAGTTGTCACCGTGCGCTGCCGGTTGCTGCCGCCACTGCCTGCTTTTCTCACATGTTTTTTACCTGATTTTTTTATGATTTTTGGACAGTATTTAAAGATATATTTGGTGCTATTTTATGTTTAAAAAATAGCCCCAAAAACATCTCAAAAAATCAACAAAACGAGCCCCAAATCGCCGCCGGCAAAGCAGCTAGTGGTGGGCTGTTTTTGCCAATTTTTTCGCTATTTTTGACTTATTTTTTGTTATTATTTTTAATACATGAATACTACAGAAACTCACCAAAAAAATTATTTTGAAATTATTAAAAAATTTCGCGATCCGTGGCCTGTAAAAATCCAAAACCACTGCTGGTGCCGCCGCCTGTTCTTCGTATTCTTAGATATTCAACATATTCTTAAATAAACTAAACTGATATTTAAAAACAAATAATAGCTATTACATCGATCCTTTGTCCCGTAGGCTCACATTCGATCTAGAAAAAAATTAATCTATCACGATCAACCATAGTGATTAAAAAATTAATAATCATCATCCAAATCATTCAATCAAAACATGAAAAATATGACGATTATAAAATCGAAATTTAGAACGCCTGCAAAACAAAATTAGCACAGTTCTAAAACTACCTGGGCCCGATAAACTGTAAACAAAAAAATAAAACAGTTCTGATACCAATTATTGATGGCAAAACTGTCAAGATCATTATTTTGTAAACGATTTTCGATAAAAATTAACTGGACAAGCAAATGCCAAAATGAGCTCTAGATAAAAAATTTTATGTCGAACGATCAAAATAAAAATTCGATAGGCACAGTTAATTTAGAAGAATACATTTTTTCGATCGATTCTTCAACTACAATTTTGATTCCGAGTTGAAACTCCCGTCAGATCTTCTATTGTATTTTCCTATACAATTTCCAAACGTAGTGTGGGTTACGAACCTTCGAGAACTCATACCGGCAGAACCTGGTTAGCTTTAGTCTTAAAGACAAGTTATAAATACGGTTCAGCCTACCCGCATATTTATAGGGTTACAGCAGGGACCTGTGAAATAATTATGACTAAGACTTCTCATGGAACACAGATACCTATCCAGTAGTTTTTGCAATTAAACAAACCTCACAATGGTATCTGTAATTATAAGAACCTCGCAGTAGTTTCTATAAATTCTATAAAAAATTGAATTACAGTTTACACCACTAAAGAACTATAATTACACTCTAAGCCATAATCTCAAGACATTCTTGCATTGAACTCCTGTTATTAAATGCTTAACATTTCTCTCCATGTTAAGATTTTCAATACCCGTCAATTAAATTTAATTACTGATAATTTAATTTAATCAGCATCTTGAAATTTCTTAAATCCTTTCGCTTAACTTATTCGACGACCAGATAATTAAATCCACCTGCAGGGTTTGGCCTAATCAAAACTTATAAACTTGCTTAAGGGGTATCGTTAATCCTGATCATTCGAGACGTGGATTCCGTCAATAATTAATATTCACCATATAAATAATACCACTATCCAACTCATCGGGAATATAGACCCATATAAGATCACACTCTCTAATAAATCAAAATAACGAATATTAAATATACGCAAATCAATAATTATTTCAGGATTAATAGCACAAGTACCATTCATAATAATCTTGGGATGTAAATTTATTTATATAATCAGTATAAAATTAATTACCCCAATGTGTCCCGTTCAATACACACAAAGTGTACTAGTACAGAGAGTCGAAACAATAAACGACGCTAATATTTGTTCCCCGTAATCAAGACAGGCCTACTAAAATTCTGTGTTACAGTCGTACCAATGGTATATCCATTTCCATCTAAACTGTGAACATATAACTTATATTATACAAAAATTTAAAATTTAGTCTTCTGTGTGTAAGCCGTACTTTACACACCAAATTAAATACTGTACTAAATAAATGACATCTACGCATAATATTAAAAAAATGATATTGCATACATTAGTTATTATGATTCTCATAAAATAAAAAATTAATTTTATTAAAATAAAATTAAATACTAAAAATATTATTTTCAATATACAACCCTAACACCAATGTGAAAGAGGTATATCCAGATTTGTGATCTACATCTGTACACCTACCATTTTTGTTCTTTAAATACTAATCGATAAAATCTTTCTCTGTTTCCAATTTACCGATTTGAGTTTTTCGTCTAATTTAATATCTTTAATATTTAATAGGTTTTGTTTTTTATTTTTGTTACGCTCCAAACTCCGGGCCACGTGAAACACTCATAAACAACCAAACACAACACCCAGTCTGAGAACATACTCTCAAAATAAATCATACATGCATTGTATATAAACGCCAAACGGTAACATTACACGGCTCCAATGCCCGAAAAAAATATGTTATAGCATACATGTAACGAAAGAACAAAATGGAAGACTACAACTCTTCCACCTCTCCCGCACCTCCTGATCAACCTGCGTGACCGGTACCTGAAGAAAATCAAAATCCCACACTGTGAGCCAAAGCTCAGCAGATTATAAACAACACATGCAATATAAGCTAAATATGCTAGGAAAATGAAGTGCAATTTTTGACTCTTGTTAGATCTAGGCAACCCAAGAGGGGGGTGAATTGGGTCTTTTCTATTTTAAAGGAATTTTAAAACCTTTTAAAAAATCTTTTAATATTGCAATAAGGAAAGGTATGCAAGAATATAATCAATGCAACTATTAAAAGATGAGGGATAGA
>JAULJZ010048201.1:0-36416 GCA_032270985.1 Heliamphora pulchella
TTGGAAACTCAAGACATAATTTGAGTTAGGGCCGGGAGTTCAGTCAGGACCTTTAGTGGAATAAGTTCTGGTTCGTGGGAGAAATGATCTAACTCGGGGACAGAGTTAGGGATATCCAGTTTTCTCGTACGGTTAGTCCGAGTCCTATATTTCCTCGTGATCCCTCAGGTAACCCTTTATACACACAGATATTTTTTCCTATCAGTTTCGGTAATTATTTAATTTAATTTGAATGACGGTTTTGCCGCCGGGAACATTCAGGGATTAAGTTAAATAATGGAGGGCGGTATTAAAATTTGGAACACCTACGGATCACTCCCTAGGTGGACTGCCCTAATAGGGGATAGGAGGTTGTTTGATGAAAAAATATATCTCCTCCTTGGTTTTAGAAAAGAGAGATATAGTTTCCAATGATATCTCAAGTGATATATTAAAATATATTACAAGGAGCCAAAAACTAACCTAATCCCTAGCCCTAGCCACCACCCCCTTCACTCTCCCATTGTGAATTCATTTTTTCTTTGAGGGAGAGGTGTGAGATAGAAACCAAAAGGAGAAAAACACGAAGATCCGGATCGGCGCCCACTCGCTAGGATCGTCGCGTGCGTCGGGATATACGTGAGAAGATCATTGGGTCGTCTCGGATCGTTGTTCTGCATCAAAAAAACTTGTTCAAGTTTCTTGAAGGTATATTTAATCATAATATATCAGTTTATTGTTATCATTTTTCATGAAAAATGCATGCGCCGTTTTTTACTGTCACGGCTCCGGTTCTTTTTTTTTCCGCATTTCAACATGGGGATGTCATACCTTTGCCTTCAGGCATCTGACTGACTAGCGTTGAGGTTTATTTGGGAAACACGTTCTGCAGACGCAGGGTCCTAATTGGAAGTCTAAGCAAGTTATCAGATTGGAGAGATAACCCGGGAGAGGCCTTATGTTGCTATCGATTTGCGAATTCTAAGTGGGTTATCAAATTAAGGGGGACGACCCTTATGTCATTAAAACCTTTCGTAGATAGTTTGTTCTTATCCTTATGCCTATAAGTTGGACTGTTCTGTTGAGCCCTAAGTCATAGCTTCCCAACAATAGGAAGGAGCATAAAGAAACTCGGATGGAGCGTTATTCAACTCGAACCAGAGTAATGAGGCATTACAAGAAGAATCTCTACAAGTGGGACCGGTAGAACCTAACCCAACCATTAGGCTGTTAGAGGTGATCTCAAGACAGACCGAATAGAACGCGAGTTGGATCACAATGCAAGCTGAGAGAAATAGTAACTCCTTAATCAAATAATTTGAGGATTTTGGTGCAAAGGAGTTCACAGGAACCCTTAACCCTGTAGAAGCAAAAAATTGATTGAAGGATACCGTACGTTTTTTGGATAGGCTAGGGGTAAAGGCAGATGGCAGGATTGGTCTCGTAGTTTTTATGTTTAGGAAAGAAGCGTACCACTGGTGGGAAGCCACAGAACGATTACTAAAGATGCTGGTGCCAGGAGTTAAACCTCATGTACCCTAGAGAATCACTTGGGATCATTTTGAGAAAGCGTTCGATGAGCAGTATAAGCCCATAAACTACAAGCATGAGAAGGAGCAAGAATCTATCGACCTAGAACAAGGAAAAATGACTGTTGCAAAATTCGAGATGAAGTTTACAGAGTTATCACGATATGCCACCCAGCTTATACCTGATGAGGAGACAATGTGTAGAAGGTTTAAGAAGGGACTAGGTTTTCTGATTAGAACAAGGATGATAGTTCTCGAGATGAACAACTACGCAAGATGGGTGAACCTAGTGTAAGATGAATTGCAATACAAGTCAAAAGGACCGGTAACTCTTTAGTTAAACAATTCAAGGATTTGGCTGCCAAGTAGTTTGTGTGAACAGTTAGTCCCGCTGACACTGAAAATTGGTTGAGGGGTGGAGTGCACTTTTTAGACTGACCAAGTTGTTCACGTGGTAGGTTCTTAAGTATCGATTTATATTCATTTGACGTCTAGACTATGTAACTCTTATGGAGTTGGTATTCGATTTTCGTTGTGGTATCAGTGTGAGTCGAAAGAAAGTTACTTTTGAAAACTTTTTGTGATGTGACTCGTTAGGGTAAGCTTGTTTAGATTAGTGCGTAAATGTTGCTTGTATAGAGAAGAAATTTTCTCATGGAAATGTGTGGACTATATGTATAAAAAGTTAAACGGTAATATAATTCTGTTGTTTCTGGTGGAGTTACGTAGCAACTTAGTGTGAGTACACGGGAGGAATAAGTGTTTGGATGAGAATACTAGAAGCGTAAGTGAAACTATACGAATTAATGGCTATGATTTTTGTAATTGGCCTTGAATGAATCAAGTGTCGTGGTAAAATGCGGGTTAGATGAAATAGTTAAAGTGTGAATGTGATTTTTGGTTCGGTTGTGTGGCAGAGAATTAGTGAAGGGATTGAGTGATGATGGTAAGAAATCTTAGAATTAGGAGCTTGTACTGTTCGGTTAAAGGATTGTTGGGTGAGTGGCACATATGTGCAGGAAAGATGCAAATGTATATTGTGTTACAACGAGGGTTGTGATTGGGTTCGTATGGGTAAGCATATACTTGTGGAGCGTTTAGTCTATGTAGTATGTTTAACCCTAGTAACGCATTAGGTTCATGTGGCGGTATTAGTCATGATGGTAGTAAGGCTAGAGTTGTAATTAAAAGTGTGTATAAAGATTGTATGTTGAAGATAAGGAGATGTTGGTAGATTTAATGCCTTTGGTTATGTCTGAGTTTGATTTGATTCTTGGGATGGGCTGGTTGTCATCCTACCATGCGTCGCTAGACAGTTTTAGGAGAAGAGTAATCTTTAGGATACCTGGGAAGGAGGAATTCGTTTACCAAGGGAACAAGTGTAGAACACCTCCCTTTATGGTGTCAACTATTAAGGCTTCGAAGATGTTGAAGAGAGGTTGCCAGGGGTTTTTGGCACATGTGATGGACGTAGAGATGGAAGAAAAGAAGCTTTTAAAGGTAATAGTGATTTGTGAGTTTCTAAACATTTTTCCAGATGATTTACCAGGATTACCCCCAAATCGAGAAGTGGAGTTTACAGTCGATCTCTACCCGGGCACAGCATCCATATTTATTCCTCCCTATAGAATGTCACCTGCTGAGCTAATAGAGTTGAAGGAACAATTACTGGAGTTATTAGAAAAGGATTCATTTGACTTAGTGTCTCACCATGGGGAGCACCTGTGCGGTTCATGAAAAAGAAGGATGGAACGCAAAGGATGTGTATTAACTATCAACAATTGAATAGAGTGATCGTTAAGAACAAGCATCCTTACCTAGGGTAGACAACTTTTCGACCAGTTGTAAAGAGCCAGAGTGTTCTCAAAGATACACTTGAGGTCAGGATACCATCAATTGAAAGTGCGGGAGTCAGATATACCCAAAACTGCCTTTAGGACTCGTTATGTGACGGGCCGTCCTCCGGGCACGTCGGGACATACATAAATATAAATATAGTGGTATACTAGCCATACATTCATATTTACATACATTAGTTATTACATCATAAATCAGTTCTAAATTATTCAAAATTACACAAGTATTACATTTTCTTCGAGAAATTTCAAAAATTACGCTAAGCACGGGAAAAACTGAAAATAAGAACAAAAGCAGAGATCTTGACTCATAATGTATCAGCGGGATCCATATGCTCTTAGAACTCACCCTGTTCTTCCAACTCTTCTTCTCTCTTGGGGATGACTTCCTCCAAGAACTCCTACTCACCTGTGCCACGAATTCCATGAGGCAAGGCCCAAAAGAAAAACACTCTAACCTTCTAACTAATCTCACGACACAAAATTCACCACAACATATACCATATAACACCCAGTACAGTTTATAGTTAAGGAGACAGACAAATTTATGACAGGATGCAGATAAGTCAATAAGCATGTGCATATGAGATGCCGTGTATTTAATGCAGATGCCTAACCCAACATGCACCCAGATTATAATAAGAATTCCACACTGGGAATCACTAGAGTAGACTTGATGGGACTTTGATCACCTAACCTTTCATCGCCTCATTGCAAATAGTAAATGCTTCGCCGGGCTTTATGCCACAGCTGTTTTACTCAATGGCATGGGGGCGGGCTAACCAAAATAATCAAAGTAATAATCCCACATTAAGAATCAGGATGCTCGTTTGGCGTCAACCCAAAGTCTAAATCATCAAAACCAGAATGCTAGCGACGAATCCATGGTGCCCAACAATATTCGTAAACCATTTCAAACACCGGGGACACTCCCAGGGTGCACAAGGGGAATTCAACCCAAAATATTTTTGAAAATGGCAACCAGCGACGCCCTAGACTTAGAATCATGAAAGACAACTCAACATAACCCATCCCGATTATAAATCTACCAATCGAATTTTGACTGGCACCATTACGTTCCCATACATTAGGTTTCCGTACATTAGTGTTCCCGATCACTACGACATATAGAGGTAGTTCGGCTCAAGACGTGATACGGCTCAGGACATACATGGCCTAAAGTTAACATATCCAATACAATGATTCGAATGGCACCATTATGTTCCTGTACATTAGGTTCCTGTACATCAGCGTTCCTGATCACTACAGCGTATAGTGGCAGTTCGGCTCAAAACGTGATACGGCTCAGGACGTAACACGGCTCAGGACATACATGGCCCAAAGTTGTTCATACTCGACACAACAATCTGAATGGTACCATTACGTTCCCATACGTTAGGTTCCCGTACATTAGCATTCCCGATCACTGCGGCGTATAGCGGCAGTTCGGCTCAAGAAGTGATACGGCTCAGAACGTAACACAGCTTAAGACGCATATGGCCCATTGTCAACACTCTCATCAACCAAGATTCACTGACCAAGATATAAAGGCCTGCCTTTCCCCACATCAACCATATCAAGATACAACTTAAAAACATATAAGGTGGTAACGCACAAGATGTCTCTAGTGCTACAATCACAATGCTCATGGTATAACAACTTATATTTTGAAGCAAAACTAACAATGGCATACATTCTAATCATCATATATTCACAAATAAACACTAATCAACTAATCATCATATAAAACTTGGGTCTCACAACAAATGATACTCAAATCACACATAGCAATTATAAGTCCAAATTTGAGTATTAAATTAAAAGGATCGGAAGTGTTTTGGGGCATCTAGACTTGGAATCAAGCTATGATTTTTATACATCATTTAGATAAAAATATTTTCTATAACTCTAATATTTAACACCAAGGCCAAAACCGAAGGCAAAAGGGTGAACAAAACATCTCAAGTAAAAACGGTTCAACACTTTTCTCAAGATTTTATCAAACATATGCTTCTGTTGGTCTCAGTCTTTGGGTATCAGATCAAGTCAAAATGAGCCCATATTTTAGTATGTTCTAGTTCAACGAGTCCCCTACAGGTTTCATATTTAGAGCTAAGGGTAGTTGTTTGGAACAAATTAGACGTTTTGACCATTTTAGAAAATAGGTTCTGTCAGCCGCCAAAACTCAGCAGAGCCGGTTTTGGACAGAGGGTTTGAAAGGGTTTTGGGGTATTATCCCGAGGCTTTAAGGTCTGATGTTTGGGCAGAAACGCCTTCAATATGTTAGCTACAATGTTCATGTAGACCAAGTTTAGAATAGGTCATTAACAATAGGGCTTTTGGGCTACACAAAAATATGTGACAGAAGTGTCTCTTGTGGGCTGAAACTCAACAGAGATTTTCAAAGGGACTTGGACCTATCAAAACTCAATATTTCATGATCCATTTTGGTGGGTAGATATATATACATGTTATCTATACCTTTTATGTTTTGACCAAAGTTAGGATCTCACTTTAAACTAGGGTTTCCAAGTAAGTAGTGTTGACTGGTCGGAAAATGACACACTTTGGTAAAATTGCAATATCTCGAGTTCCACTTATGCAAATGAGTTGAAACAAATTTTGGATGAAAGATAACATAGCAAGATAAATCTTGACATAAATAACATGATTAGATCAATTTTTTATATTGAGTTATGGCGTTCCAAAGTTCAAGACAAAAACATCAAGGCTCTCAAAAATTAAGCCTCTTAGGGTTCAAGTCTTCTACTTATGTCATGTCAAGTTTTTGTTCCATTTCTTTGCATTCTTATGTTTTAGACAATAATATCAAGGCTCCAGCACACTTAGAAGTCATCAAACTCAAGGATAACAATATACAACCACATCTCATATCACCCATAAACATAACAGTCTCAAATTTACAACTACGACTCCTTTTCGGTTTAATTTCGGTTCTCGATTCTTAGAGTGTTTAAAGGAATATGTAGGGGGATATTTTGAGAGATTTTAGACATAAGATTTAAAGCTTTTACTTACTAGTTTGAGAGATCAATGGATGGTAGAGGATGGATTTGGATTGAGCTTTCGAAAATCTCCTTAATTCCTTCCTTCTTCTACCATTTTCTCCCTTAAACTCACCTTATCACTCAAGAGCAAGAGGTTCTGGTTTCTCTCCCTCACTTGCACGAAACTTTCATGTAGAGAAGAGGGTGTTTGGCTTCTTTTATATTGGCAAAGGTTAGAGGACAAGGGGGGAACAAAAAGTACCCATGAAAGACATTTTTGTCCTTTTTAATTAATGAGACTTGAGTTGATTTGAAATGATTCAACTTTTGAGGGCTAAAAATCAGACATGGGAAAGTTAAATATAGCTAGGGATCAGTTTGGGGGATAAAAATATGATCTTCCATCAATCAAGGGTTTTTCTCGATTTTCGTGCCCCTATTGTGCAAGAAAATGTATTAAAAGTTAATTTGATGTATCTTTTTAGTCTCTTTTCCTATTGAGATCTATTATTTTAGAATCTTTATGATAATTATAGTATTTCCATGTATTATCATAATTTTTATAGTAATTGATTAAATAGATGTAGTCTTTTAAGTCAAATTATGCTATTTTGGTAATATGTGACTCTTTGACTTATTTTGTTGTGTATGAATTTCAATAATGATTTTTTTATTTTTGTTGACCTATAACACTACATTATTATGTATATTATTTGTTCAACAAGTATTGGATCATCATAATACTTAATTTAATATCTTTCTCATTATTTTAAGCTAAAAAGAAAGCAAAAGTTCACTTTTTAGCACTCTTCCGAAGGTGGTCAGCCACTAAGGGGTATTTTTGTTATTTTTGATGTTATTTTGTCTTTTACTACTTAATGGTACTTAAATTCTTGATTTAGGGTATCTATTTGTCAAAATGTGTCTTTTTAAGACTTTTTGCTGTATTATGGGCAAACAGTCATTTTACCCTACTTATGAGAATTTTTTATTTCTAATTGATTATTTCGTGATATTTACTTCATCTAAAATGATGGGAGACTCTTCAGGTGCTTTGGTTTTGTTACTTGAGTTTTGGACCTTTTCAGTGTCTTTGGGTCGAACTTAGGGTTTTCGATTCGAGTTAGGATTTTGAACTTCTTTTGTATTCTATGGCCTCGTAGGTTATCCATCACTAATGCTTAGGATTTGGGCTGGGTCTTTACACGGGTCATTATTAACTGGGTTATTACAACTAGGGTCCGAACCGGGTCGTTACAAACTACGCCCTTAAACAAATTTCGTCCCCGAAATTTCGTCTTGTACTTCATCGTGTGAAAAGGTTGGGGATGGTATACTAGCATCACTTCTCTTTGAAGTTGTGTCCTTGTTTACTTGAGTCGTTCTTTATTGAAGGTGTGAATAGGGTCGGGCTTATATGTTCAGTACCTTGAGTAATGGTTGCTTTGTCTTGCTAGAACCTTAAAACGACTGCTACAACAACTTTCAAATGTAACATTGCATACCTATGTTGTGGGGTTGTTAACTAGCGATGTGTTAACCTAAAGCCTTATCCTACAAGTGTCCCCTTTCTCGTAAATATGTAACAATTCTAAACTAACATACATCCCCGAGTTGCGAATACGAGCTTACCTCTAATCATTGACAAAAGGCCTTGCAGCTTGGATATCTTATTGGTACCCTTACGGTTGAGGTTGCGGTTGCTTCCATTGCTGTGGTTGATTTCCTGAGTTTTCCAGTCCAAGCTGTGGACATTGTGACTTTTTGTGCCCGGGCTGACCGCATTCATAACAGAGCTTCACCTTTGAATGTTGACCGCTTACTCGCCTTGGTCTATCGGCTGGATGGTACGGCTTTTTGGGAACAGATTCCCTATTGTTCCTCAGTAGCCCTCTTTGACTAATATTCTCCTTTCTCTAACTCTAAATCCTTTTAGAATCAGCTGACTCCGTTTCCGCCAATAGAGCTGCTTATACTACTTGAGTGTACGTTGGAAGCTGTAAGCAGATGACTCTAGTTTAGATAGAAGGTTCTAGGCCCCCCTCGATCTTTCATGCCCTTGATTCCTCGTTAGGTATGATGATCGTGGCAAATCCACTCAACTCTTTGAAGCGATTAACGTACTGGGTTACTGACATAGATCCTTGTTTTAGCTCCAGAAATTCTCTGACTTGTCCCTTTCGAAAGGGAGTTGGGAAGTACTTTCCCAAAAATAATTCTTCAAACTGATTCAAAGTTTGAGCTGCTACATCTTGGGTGTTGTCAATCATAGACCACAAGTAATCGGCCTCTCCTTCTAATAGGTGTGCTGCTAGAGCTACTCTATCGGCATCGGTCTGCACTCCCATGGAATTAAATAACTTCTTGACAGCTCATTTAACTTCTTGACAGCTCTCAGCCATTCTTTGGCCATCCTCGGTTTAGCTCCCCCCTTAAACATAGGGGCTCGTTGTTTTCTAAGTTCTGATAAGACCATGCTCGATCACGCACGTGTGGACGATTAATGTTGGCGAAAAGTTCATGCAAGACCTGGGCTAACCCTGGCGCTTCTTTGTCTACGGGTCCATCTGTTGGCCGTTGATGGTTAGGTCGTCTACTTGCCATCTTGAATAAAGAGGGAAGGTGTTATGGCTTGTGAGTCATCTTTTTAAAATCTTGATTGTCTTTAGGTTTTGGGATCTTATGGAGTTAATTTAAGATTTATTCATTTGTATTTCATAACATTCAACTTCAAGTACATAACCGGTTGATGGTTAGAACGATTGCAATGGGCGAGGTACATAACACATAGGGGCCCAACCAGAATAGGTGTGGATAAAACCATCGGACTTTGACCGCGTGGTCCCACGTTACTTCCAAGTTCCGTAGCATTTCCATAGCACTTCCACGTGCCACACCCCTTCGGGTCCTGTGCGAGCTTTTTTAGTGATGGCAATAGGAACCTTAGTGTGGGTCTCCATCAGAGATGTTTTATGAGCTTCTACTTAGTAGTTCTTGTAGTCGGGGTTATTAATCTTCAAAATACGTTAAGCACAAACGTTGGCAGACATTCTGTGCTATAACTTCAGGTAGAGATCTGCCTTGTGACTCGATGATGCGCCAGGTGGTTCTTTTGTGGATATGCATGATCCGAGTTTCTCGTTGAAGCATTAAACTTTAATAACTATCGTTTCTCATCGATCTTGGTTTTAGGAAAGAAGACCTAGGGTGGCGAGTTGTTAAGCATTTATCTGAGGATTTCGAATAATGTACTAGATAGCACGATATGTGGCTAGGGTTTAGAATGGCTTAGGGAAGGCAAACAAGTCATTTACTAAGATTCAAGGCAAGTTTTCCAAATGGTTCAAAAGATATGTTGGATGAGGTCAAATGGCCACGGTTAAGGCAGCCACCGTTGACACAAATTGAGTGGTCATTTGGGGTTCTAACGGTATCTCTCGAGGGGATATCTAAAACTTCTCCTGGTGCGTACTCATGTCTACCTCCCTTAAAATAAGATAACTCGTTGCATGAATCTCTAGTTTCCGATCTCGATACTCTTACTCGTCCTTTACATGTAGATTCCCTGCTGCTTCTGATCCCAATAACGTCCTAACATGACTCGCTATAAGACCTAGACGCAATAGATTTGAGTTCTTATAATGTATAGATGATAATAATAATAATTAATACAACGCATCCTATATTGCTCCAATGTGACAGAACGCATGATTTCCCATAATTCAAGGCCTGAAGGTTCACTAAACCTAAGCTCTGATACCAACTGTGATGCCCCATCCTCCGGGCACGTCGGGATATACATAAATATAAATAAAGAAATATTTTAGCCATTCATTCATATTTATATACGTTAGTTATTACATCATAAAAGAGTTCTGAACCATTCACAATTACATAACTATTACAGTTTTACCAAGAAATTTCAATAATTACACTAAGCGCGAGAGAACTGAATATAAGCACAAAAGCAAAGGTTTCGACTCCTTAGAATGCATCAGTGAAATCTACGTGCACTTGGAACTCACCTTGTTCTTCAAACTCTTCTTCTCCCTCTGGGATGACTTCTTCCAAGAACTCCTTACCTATGGCACGAATGCCATGAGCCAAGGCCCAGAAGCAAAACACTCTAACCTTCTAACTAATCTCACGGCATAAAATTCACAACACATACCATATAACACCCAGTACAGTTTATAGTCAAGGAGATAGACAAATTTAGGACAAGATAGCAGATAAGTCAATAAGCATATGCATATGAGATGCCATGTATGTAATGCTGATGCCCAACCCAACATACACCAAGATTATAGCAGGAATTCCACACCGGGAATCACCAGAGTAGACTTGATGGGACTTTGATCACCTAACCTATCCTCGCCTCATTTCAAATAGTAAATGCTTCACCGGGCTTTATGCTATAGCTGTTTTACTTAATAGCAACAGCGTGGGGGCGGGCCAACCAAAATAATCAAAGAAATAATCCCACATTAAGAACCAGGATGCTTGTTTGGCGTCAATCCAAAGTCTAAATCATCAAAATCAGAATGCTAGTGATGAATCCATGGTGCCCAACAATATCCGTAAACCATTTCAAACACTCGAGACATGCCCAGGGTGCACAAGGGAAATCCATCCCAAAATATTTTCGAAAATGGCAACCAGCGACGCCCTAGACTTAGAATCATGAAAGACAACTCAACATAACCCATCCCGATTATAAATCAACCAATCGAATTTTAAGTGGAACCATTACGTTCCATTATGTTAGGTTCCCGTACATCAGCGTTCCCGATCACTAAGGCGTATAGTGACAATTCGGCTCAAGACGTGATACGGCTCAGGACGTAACATGGCTCAGGACATACATGGCCCAAAGTTAACATATCCAATACAATAATCTGAATGGCACCATTATGTTCCCGTACGTTAGGTTCTCGTACATCAGCGTTCCCGATCACCACAGCGTATAGCGACAGTTCGACTCAAGTCGTGATACGGCTCAGGACGCAACACGACTCAGGACATACATGGCCCAAAGTTATTCATACTCGACACAACAATCTGAGTGGTACCATTATGTTCCCATATGTTAGCTTCCCGTACATTAGCGTTCCCGATCATTGCGACGTATAGCGGCAGTTCGGCTCAAAAAATGATACGGTTTAGAACGTAACACAGATCTGGATGCATATGGCCCATTGTTAACACTCCCATCAACCAGGATTCACAGACCAAGATATAAAGGCTTGCCTTTCCCCACATCAGTCATATCAAGATACAACTTAGAAACATATATAGGGGTAACCCACAAGATGTCTTCAGTGCCACAATCACAATGCTCATGGTATAACAACTTATATTCTGAAGCACAACTAACAATGGCATGCATTCTAATAATTATATATTCACAAATAAACACTAATCAACTAATCATCATATAAAACTTGGGTCTCACAGCGAAAGATACTCAAATCACACATAGCAATCATAAGTCCAAATTCGAGTATTAAATATAAAGGACCGGAAGTGTTTTGGGGCATCTAAACTTGGAATCAAGCTATGATTTTTAAACACCATTTAGATAAAAATATTTTCTATAACACTTATGTTTAACACCAAGGCCAAAATCTAAGGCAAAAGAGTGAACAAAACATCTCAAGTAAAAACGGTTCAGTACTTTTCTCAAGATTTTACCAAAATCATGCTTAAGTTGATCTCAGTTTTGGGGCATCAGATCAAGTCCAAATGAGCCCATTTGTTAGTATGATCTAGGTCAACAAGTCCCCTACAGGTTTCATGTTTAGATCTAAGGGTAGTTGTTTGGAACAAGTTAGAATTTTTGGCCATTTTAGAAGATAGGTTCTGTTAGCCGCCAAAACTCTGCAGAGCTGATTTTGGACTGATGGTTTGAAATGGTTTTGGGGTACTATACCGAGGCTTTAAGGTCTGGTTTTTGGGTAAAAAATACTTCAATATGTTAGATACAATGTCCATGTAGACCACTTTTGGAATAGGTCATTCACAACAGGGGTTTTGGGCTACACAAAAATCTGTGACAGAAGTGTCCCTTGAGGGCTGAAACTCAATAGAGACTTTCAAAGGGATTTCGACCTATCAAAACTGAAAAAAAATTTCTCATTGTTTGTGGGTAGATATATATACATGTTTTCTACAACTTTCATGTTTTGACCAAAGTTCGGATCTCACTTTAAACTAGGGTTTCCAAGTCAGTGATGTTGACTGGTCAGAAAATGACACACTTTGGTAAAATTGCAATATCTCGAGTTCTACTTATGAAAATTAGTTGAAACTAATTTTGGATGAAAGATAACACAAAACTATAAATATGGACATAAAGAACATGCTTAGATTAATTGTCTACATTGAGTTATGGAATTCCAAAGTTCAGGGTAGAAACATCAAGGTTCTCAAAAATTAAGCCTCTTAGGGTTCAACTCTTTTACTTATGTCATGTCAAGTTTTTGTTCCATTTCTTTGTATGCTTGTATTTTAGACATTAATATCAAGGCTCCATCACACTTAGAAGTCATCAAACTCCAAGATAACAACATACAACCACATCTCATGTCACCCATAAACATAACAACCCCAAATTTACAACTACGATGCCTTTTCGATTTATTTTCAGTTCTCGATTCTTAAAGTGCTTAAAAGAATGTGTTCGGGGATATTTTGAGAGATCTTAAACATAAGGTTTAGAGGTTTTACGTACTTGTTTGAGAGATGAAAGGAGGGTGGAGGATGAATTTGGACTTAGCTTTCAAAAATCTCATTGATTCCTTCTTTCTTCTACCTTTTTCTCCCTCAAACTCATCTTATCACTCAAGAGCAAGAGGTTATGGTTTCTCTCCCTCACTTGCACGAAAATTTCATGTAAAAAAGATGGTGTTTGGCTTCCTTTATATAGGCAAATGCTAGGGGACAAGGGGGGAACAAAAAGTACCCATGGAAGACATTTTTCTCCTTTTTAATTAATGAGACTTGAGTTAATTTGAATTGATTCAACTTTTGAGGGCTAAAAATCATACATGGGAAAGATAAATATAGCTAGGGGTCAGTTTGGGGGACAAAAATCTAATCTTCCATCACTCAAGGGATTGTTCTCGATTTTTGTGGCCCTATTGTGCAAGAAAATGTATTAAAAGTTAATTTGATATATCTTTTTGGTGTCTTTTTCTACTGAAACCTATTATTTTAAATAGTTTTCATAGCAATTGATTAAATAGATGTAGTCTTTTAAGTCAAATTATGCTATTTTGGCAATATGTGACTTTTTGACTTATTTTGTTGTGTATAAACTTCAATAATGATTTGTTTGTTTTTGTTGACCTATAACACTATATTATTATATATATTACTTGTTTAACAAGTATTGGATCATCATAACGCTTAATTTAATACCTTTCTCATCATTTTAAGCTAAAAAGAATGCAAAAAGTCACTTTTAGCACTCTTCCCAAGGTGGTCGGCCAGTAAGGGGTATTTTTGTTATTTTTGATGTTATTTTGTCTTTTGCTATTTAATTGTACTTAAATTATTGATTTAGGGTACCCATGTGTCAAAATGTGAGTTTTTAAAATTTTTTGCTGTATTATGGGCAAAATGGTCAGTTTACCCTATTTATGAGAATTTTTTTAATTTTTATTTCATTATTTCGTGATATTTACTTCATTTAGAATATTGGGATACTCTCCGGGTGCTAAGGTTTTTTTACCTGAGTTTTGAACCTTTTTAGGGTTTTCGGGTCGAAGTTAGGGTTTTCAATTTGAATTTGGGTTTTAAACTTCTTTCGTGTTCTATAGCCTTGTGGGCTATCCGTCACTAATGCTTAGGGTTTGGGCTGGGTCTTTACATGGGTCATTATCAATCGGGTTCTTACAACTAGGGTCCGAACCTAGTCGTTACACATTACGAGCATTATAAATTTGTTGTGATGCCTTTCGGGATTAACTAATGTGCCTGCTGTGTTTATGGACCTGATGGATCAGGTGTTTAGGAGATTTCTAAACCAATTCGTGATTGTGTTCATAGATGACATTCGAGTATATTCTCAGAGTGAGGAGGAACACAGGGAACATTTGAAGATTTCTTTGCAGATCCTGAGGAAGCACTAATTTATGCAAATTTTGAAAAGTGTGAGTTTTGGTTGGATCGAGTGGTGTATCTGGGTTATGTAATATCTGGACTGGGAATATAAGTGGACCTAATGAATGTGGAAGCGGTAGTTAATTGGAAAAGGCCAACTAGTGTGACTGAGATATGAAATTTTTTGGGGCTAGTTGGTTATTATCGGTGTTTCATTGGGACTTTTCCCTAATTGTGAAACCCTTGACTCAGTTAACTCAGAAGAATGTCAAGTTTGAATGGTCAAATGGATGTGAACAAAGTTTTCAAGAGTTAGAGTCCAAATTAGTGCCAGCACCTGTACTTACCCTTTAGTCAGCCAACGAGGGCTTTGTTATTTATAGTGACGCGTCACACCAAGGTTTGGGTTGTGTTTTGTTGCAACACGGGAAGGTTATTGCCTATGTGTCCAGACAATTAAAACCTCATGAGAAGAATTACCCTACCCATGATTTAGAGTTAGCCGCAATCGTCTTCGCACTTAAGATATAGAAACATTATTTGTACGATGTCCCTTGTGAGATCTTTACAAATCATCAGAGCTTGAAGTATATCTTTACACAGAAAGAGCTGAACTTGAGGCAAAAGGAGATGGATATGACTGCACGATTCACTATCATCCGGGGAAAGCTAACGTCGTGGCAGATGCCTTAAGTCGAAAATCATTGGGAAAAAAATAGCACATCTACGAGCAGTACGAGTTGGTGCTTTTTCTAAAATGCGAACGCTTAGAACCCATCTTTCCATAGGAAGGAATGGATGCCTATTAACAACTCTAGGCGTAAGACCAACCTTATTAGATCAAATTTGATCAGCTCAATTGACGGATAATCAAGTTGACAAGATAAGGGCGGAAGCAGTAGCTAAAAGGAAGACAGAATTTGAAGTTCAAGATGACGTATTGTGGTTCGATTACAGATTGTATGTGCCCAATAATGGGAAGTTGAGGAGGTAGATCTTAGATGAAGCGCATAACTCAACATACACCATGCACCCGAAAAGTATGAAGTTGTATAGAGACTTAAAGGAAAGATATTGATGGAGTGGGATGAAGAAAGACGTAGCAAATTTCATGTCAAGATGTTTAATATGCCAGCAAGTTAAGATTGAACACCAAAAGCTGACAAAATTACTACAACCGTTACCTATACCCGAGTAGAAGTGGGAACATATTACCAAGGATTTCGTAACCGAACTCTCTCGAACACCCAAGGGGAATGATGCTATTTGGGTAATTATGGATAGGTTGATGAAGTCAGTTCACTACCTAACAATAAAGATGATGTTTACTATGGGTCGATTTGCACGGCTTTATATTGATGAGATCGTTAGGCTATATTGAGTACCAATTTCTATAGTATCGGACAAAGACCCACATTTTACGTCCAAATTTTGGCCAAGCTTACAAAAAGCATTGGGGACTACTCTAAAATTTACCACGACTTTCCATCCGTAGACTGACGGTCAATCGGATAGGACAATTTAGACCTTAGAAGATATGCTTGGAGCATGCATTCTAGATTTTGCTAGAAGCTGGGAGGAACATTTATTGCTGGTCGAGTTCGTATATAACAATAGTTTTCATTCAACCATACGGATGGCCCCTTACGAAGCGTTGTACAGCAAAAAATATCGAAGCCCAATTTGTTGGAAAGAAGTCAAAGAGAGGAAGTTGCTTAGACTCGAGATAGTTCAAATTACCACTGATAAGATTAAGTTGATTCGAGAGAGATTGAAGCAATCGCAAGATAGGTAGAAGAGTTGTGCAGATAATCAGAGACGCAACCTAGAGTTCGTAGTGGGGGACCATGTATTCTTAAAGATACCACCATGAAAGGGTATGATTAATCTAAAAGAGTTTTACCCTGTGAGCGTGTGTGTAAGCTCGGTAAGGGTGTGTGTGTGTGTAAGTCCTACAAAGGTATTATGCGAAGCCTGGTAAGGGTAAGGGTTGGTTTTCAAAAGCATTGGGTTGTTGTTCCTTTTAAGGATAAGTGTTAGCCTTTAATGGCATTTGAATTGTTGAATAGAGTCGTGTGTTAGAAACTATTAATTTGAACTGTAACTTTAAAGCCTTATCATGAGAAATATGCACGTCTCTTCGAGCAAGGTATGTAAATTTCGAGGACGAGATTTCTTAGAGGGTAAATTGTAATAACCCTAACTCAAAGATACGAGTAGAAAAGAAATAACATCTCAAAAGAAATGAAATCTCAACCTAAGTTTGGTAAGAAGAACCAGCCTGACCGTTTAACCTTTTCGAGCCCGAGACCCGGGATAAAGCGGGAATCACACAAGCATATATTAAAACTCAAAAAGTCAAGAAACGAACCTATGTGAAAATACCCAAATTTTGGCTTATAATTAAATAAAGAAAATTATATATATATATATATATATATATATATATATATACTCAAGTGGCTAGACCTAGGAGTTTGTGCCAAATTTGGTTGCAAAGTTTCCTTATCCTACGTTAGTAAAAAGCAATATATATATACTCAAGTGGCTAGACCTAGGAGTTTGTGCCAAATTTGGTTGCAAAGTTTTCTTATCCTACGTTAGTAAAAAGCAACCCAAGTTAACTAAATCTAACCTAGAGTTAACCAAGCTTTTCAAGGAAGCTTCATTCCCGCTCTTTGTCTATAAAAAGGGACCCAACCTACCTATTCTTCCTCTAAATTTCGTGCATGGTGAGAGGAGAGAGAGAGAGAGAGAGAGAAGAAGAAGAAGAAGAAGAAGAAGAAGAAGAAAAGAGAAGAAAGAAGAAGAAATAAGGAGGAGGATCTATGGAGCTTGAAAGCTAAGTCCAAGGTTTTTCATCACTAAGAAACTGTTGGAGGCAAAACTGTCAAGATCATTGTTTTTGTAAATGATTTTCGGTAAAAAATTAACTAGATGGGCAAATGCCGAAACGAACTCCAGATAAAACCTTTGACGTAGAACGATCAAAATAAAACCCGTGCAACCAAAATTAATTTGGAAGAGTACTTTTTGTCGATCTAATCTTCAACTACGACTTGATTCTGAGTTGAAACTCCAATTAGATCTTCTATTGTATTCCCTTACGCGATCCTCGAACGTAGTGTGGCCTACGATCCTCCAAAAACTCGTACCGGCAGAACCCCGATATATTTAAGTCTTGAAGGACAAAAATAATATCATAATAAAATGATATAAAATCGTCAAAAACTAGTTCAGTCTACTCGCATATATATAGGGCCACAGCAGACCTGAAAAGTAGTTATGAGTTAGACTTCTAGTGTAACACAGACACCTACTGGAGGTTTCTGCAATTATGAAAAGACATGCAGCGGTTTCTGAAATTTTCATAAAATACTGAATTACAGTTCACACAACTAAAGAACTATAATTGCACTATGATCCATAATCTCAAGACTTTCTTGCATTGAGCTCCTGTTATTAAATGCTTACCATTTCTCCCCACGTTAAGATTTTCGATACCCGTCAATTAAATTTAATTACTGATAATTTAATTTAATCGGCATCTTGATATTTCTTAAACCCTTCAACTTAACTTATTTTACCGCCGGATAATCAAATTCACCTGCAGGGTTTGGCCCGGTCAAAACTTATAAGTATCTTAAAGGGGGTATCGTCAATCCCAATCTTTCGAGACGTGGATTCCTTCAATAATTAATATTTGCCACATAAATAATACCACTTTTCAACTTACCGAGAATATAGACCCATATAAGATCCCGCCCTCTAATGAATCAAAACAACGAATATTAAATATACGCAAATCAATAATTATTTTAGGATTAAGAAGATAAGCACTATTCATAATAACCTTAGGGTGTGAATTAATTTATATAGTCAATACAAAATTAATTACCCTAAATATCCCCTTCAATACACACAAAGTGTACTAACACAGAGAGTTGGAACAATAAACGGCGCTATTATCTGTTTCCTGTAACCAAGACAGGCCTACTAAAACTCTGTGCTACAGTCGTACCGATGGTATGTTCATTTCTATCTAAACTGTGAATATAAAACTTATATTCTGCAAGAACTTAAAATCTGATCTTCTGTGTGTAAGTCGTACTCTATACACTAGATTAAATACTATACAGAATATCAAACATCTATGTATATCAAAGAAATGGTATACATACATTACTCATAAAGATTGCTCATAAAGATTCTCATAAAATAAAAAATTAATTTCATTAAAATAAAATTAAATACTAAAAATATAGTTTTTAGTATACCAACCCTAACAATCTCCTACTTATACTCAAAACCATGCTGACATACATCTGACTCCCAAGCCCTTTATATGACTATCAAAAGTCTTAGCCAGTAAGCTCTTTGTAAAGGATCTACAAGGTTGTCTTCTGATGCAAGCTCTATGACTGACTGAAAATCTGAGTTTGTGTATCTCAAAGGTACTAGATTGTCTGTATGGTAAACCAACATATAATCCTTAGTCCTTTTTAGGTACTTGATTATATTCTTTACCGCAGTCCAATACTCCTGTCCTGAATTAGACTAATATCTGCTAACCATGCAAACGGCAAAGCAAATGTCGGGTCTAGTGCAAAGCATAGCATACATGAGACTTCTTACTGCAGAAGCATAAGGAACTGCCTTTATTTTCTCTATCTTATCTGGTGTTTTAGGGCACTAATCCTTGAATAGAGTGATTCCATACTTGAAAAGGAAAAACTCTTTCTTGGAATCCTGCATGCTAAAACGAGCAAGAATATCATTGATATACTTTGCTTGTGATAAGTTTAACATCCTTTGTTTCCAATCTCACATAAGCTTGATCCCAAGGATGTGCCTGGCTTCTCCTAAGTCCTTCATATCGAACTGCCCAGATAACCAAACTTTAACCGTAGATAATGCCTCCACATCATTTCTGATGAGCAAGATATCGTCTACATAAAGTACTAAGAAAATCACAACACTTCCGTCACGCTTCTTGTACACACATGACTCATCTGAATTTTGATCAAAATCATAGGACTTTATAGCTTGATTAAACTGAGTGTTTCAAGACGTTGATGCCTGCTTAAGTCCATAAATGGATCTCTTAAGCTTGCACAACATGTGCTCCTGGCCCTTTGCAATGAAACATTCTGGTTGTATCATATAGATACACTCATCAAGACTTCCGTTAAGGAAACTTGTCTTGATATCTATTTGCCGGATTTTGTAATCGAAATGTGCGGCAATAGATTAGAGAATCTGGATAGATTTAAGCATGGCTACCGGCGAAAAGGTTTTCTCATACTCGATCCCTTCTTTCTGAGTGAGCCTTTTAGCAACAAGCCTAGCTTTGAAGGTTTCAACCTTCCCATCTGCTCCTCTTTTCTTCTTGTAGATCCACTTATATCCAATGAGTTTTATCCCTTCAGGTGGTTCTACAAGTTCTCAGACCTAATTAGAATACATAGATTCTATCTCTGAATTTATAACCCTTTGCCAAAATCTGCATCTTTGTCTTTTAGTGCTTTATTGTAGTTACAGGGCTCGGTATCTAGTTTTGTCGGGATCTAATCATACGACTCTCCTAAGAACATATACCGATTAGGTTGATGAACAACCCTCCAACTACAACGAGGCACTACCTATGTCTGTCTACTAGCAGTAATAGGCTGTGCAGAATCTGAACCCTATGCATCAGCACCATGTTCTTGAATTACACCTGTTCTGATAATCCTCCCACTACGACGAGGTAATAGAATATTAGTGCCTTGTGGTTCCTCTTCCGTTCTACTGGTATTTACTCTCAGTTCTTTTAGAATAATTTTGCTATTAGGCCTGTGATCCATAACGCAATCCTCTTCCAAGAATCAGGCATTGGTGCTAACAATGACCTTCTGATTCTTAAGATTATAAAATAGACCACCCTTCGTTCTCTTGGGATACCCTACAAAGAAATAAACTTCTGTCCTTAGTTACAACTTACCCACGTTCCCTTTCAGCACATGTGGTGGACACCTCCAAATTTGAATGTATTTCAGACTAGGCTTACGCCTGGTCTACAATTCTGTAGGAGTAAAAGGTACTGACTTATAATGTACGAAGTTCAGAATGTAAGCCAATGTCTCTAAAGCGAGTTCCCAAAATGAATCTGATAAATCTGAATAACTCATCATTGACTTTACCATCTCCATAAGAGTCATATTTCTTCTTTCTGCTATACTATTTTGCAGTGGAGTACGAGGTGCAGTGAACTAGGATGTAATCCTCTCTGATGACAAGTAGTCCTTAAACTCTCCAAAGAGGTATTCTCCACCATGATCTGATCGTAGTAATTTGATACTTTTAACCAGATGCTTCTCCGCCTCCACCTTGAATTCTTTGAATTTCTTAAAGCATTCAGACTAACGGTGCATCAGGTAAATGTATCCATACCTTGAGTAGTCATCAATGAAACTGATGAAGTACTCAAAGCCACCTCTAGACCGAATTGTCATAGGACCACACACATCAGAATGAACAAACTCCAACGGTTTTTTAGCTCTATAGCCTTTGGTCAAAAATGGCCTCTTGGTCATCTTACCCTCTAAGCAAGATTCACAATGTACCAGAATAGATACAGTGTAGGAGAGATTGAAGTAATAATATAAAGATCATCCACTAATGTACCAGAATAGATAACTTTTTTATTATCCTTAATAACCATAGAGTTACTAAAATAAATCAAATATCCGCCTTTAGCCAATCCAGAAATAGAAACTAAGTTCCTTCTAATGGCAGGTACATAAAGACAATCTCTCAATATTAAAGCCCGATCTCTACCAAAATTGAGAGTGATATCTCCTACTGCAACTGTTGTTACCTTTGTATTATCGCCCATATGTAGGTAAATCTCCCCATCACTAAGTTGTCGGATTTTCTAGAACCCCTGCAATGAATTGTAGACATGATTAGTGGCTCCCGTATCTACACACCAGGTAAGGGTAGATAACACCGCTAAATATGTCTTCACATCCAGTGAACAGAAATTACCCTGTTTGTTCTACCTTTTGAGAAATACTGGACATAGCTTTTTTTGATACCGGGTCTGGTTGTAGTGAAAACATCTGTCTTTCAGCTTTTTCACACCAGTTCATGCCCACTAACTACCCTGAAAACTGTGTCTCCCTGTTTCTGAACCATTTTCTTCTTCATGTCTTTTGGCCCCGAGGAAGAACCTTTTTTCTTAAATAGACACATTTTCTGGTATTAAAGGAATACTATTTGTAGTTAAAGTTATATCCAAGTTACATTTTCAGTCAAAATAATTTGGTCCCGTTAGTTTGTTTTCTTTGAGTATTGAAGCGCGAGTGGGTTGAAATCCATTTTAATCCTGAGAATCACATAATTAAAAAAAACCGTTAATCATGATGAACAAAATTTTAAATTCATTTTAATTTGGTTCCCTCTACCATTTTAAAATTAATTCGTCAGCAATCTGGTAACCTGAGAATAGCATGCCTTGTTGGGAGGACGTCTACTATCCTTCAAAAGACCAGACAGGCCAATTCTTTTTAATTTTACTATATAGGCAACTGACCATACCAAGTAAAATTAAATAGCTGACATAGTTTCGGTCTAGTATATAATAGCAGTGACTCAGTTGGAGAGGATATTATTACATACAGCTAAGTGTTAACCATCACATAAACTCAAATTAATCGTTTCGCAATAAACCCTTCAGTTGGAGAAGTAATCCACACTAACAATTATCTAAAATTATTCCTAAATAAGGTTTGTACTAGCGATACCGCAATTAATCTGTCTGTTTGGGAGGAAGTCCTTACTGCCCCCACACAGGGTTTAATTGCATTGCCTATAAATTGGTGATGGAGACCGCGAGATTTATTTGTGAATAAATTCTCTCCCACTTAGATTTTTAAAATATTATTTAGGGTTATAAAAATCTATTTAATTAAAATAAATTTATTAATTTCGAAAGTCACACAATCTAAAAGAATCAAATATCTTTCCGTGTACACGATTCTAAAGATTCTGATTTATCAAATTATCTTTTCGTGTTTGAATGCATAACAAATAAAATTTGATAAATGCACAGTTTTTTCTCTTGCTTTTTAGCTAAGATAATGATTAAAGATATTTATTTATTTTATTTTTCGTTCCACATTTTTTAAAAAATAATAATTTATTTCGATTAAATATTTTTTATTTAATTAATTCAAAAATCGAAATTAATTCTCACATTTTTTCAAAATATCCGATTTAAAAAAAAACCATCTTTAAACATGATATTTTGTAAAAAATAAAATATTTAAAAAATTTTCATTTAATTAAAATTAATTAATTAAAAAAAATTATTTTATTTTTCATTACAAAATATTTTAATTAAAACTAAATTTTTAATTAATTAAATTAACAGGATAAATAAAACTAATATTTATCATCCACGCAGTTAATAAAGAATTAAATGCAAGATAAAAAAATTCCGATTTTAGGATTGATTTGAAACTCTAAAGAGTTTCAATCTCTTACTCTAAAAGATAAACTTTCAGTCTTTTAGTTGCTTTATAAACTTCTCATATCCTATTTGTATCAGAACTTTTTAATTAGAAAATTCAAGCCAACCAAATAGCTCCAGGGATTGCCGAAACAGTCTGTTTCCGTTTGGGATTGAGATTGCGCCAGCTGTTCTGCTGCTTGCTTGCTTGAATCAATAAAAATCCAAGTCCCAAAAACAAAGCAAGCTGCGTTTGGGAAATAGCCGCAGCCACTAGGTTGCGTTCGGCGTTTGAGACTGTTGTGGCACTTTTGCTTGGAGAAAAACTGCCACAACCTGCTGTTGGTTGAGGTTGGATGGAAACCGCAACTTCGGGAATTTTATTTGGGAATCGGTTGTTTGTTGGAAAGCTGCTGCGCTGTGTTTAAAAGCAACCGAAACAGTGCATTGATTGTTTTGAAACCGCTGGAATTAGCTTGGTTTATTGGAAACCTCCTCGGATTGCTTTTTAATAACAGCGCATGTTTCCTTCAAAAGTATTGGGTGCTGCGGTTTGCTGAAGCTTGGGAATTACCGAAACATTAGTGCCACAGCCAAAGGCTGGGTTTGGCATAACTTTTCTTTTAAAAAAAACTGCTGCAAGGTGGATTGGGACAAAATCGCAACTTTTGCACCACTGGATTTTGATTTTCAAAACCACCGAAACCTTCTGTTGTTTGGAATTGCTATGCTATTATTCAAGCTTTTGAAAACCGAAACAGTGTTTTCACTTTACCGAATCAGAGAATGAAAGCCACATTGATTGAATTTCAGAAATTGGCAGCGTGTTTGTTTAACAATTTGCACCGAAACAGTGTGCTGTGGTTTCAAGCTTCTTCAACTGTTCTTCTTTAATAGGATCAATGTAAAATTTATTGTTTTTTCAGTTTTTAATTTTTTTTATTTTATGTTATCAAAAATAAAACTCTCGTGGTTTAAAAAATAATTAAATAATCATTATCCACGCATTCAATCAAATATAAAAATAAATGATGATCATAAAATCGGAATTTAGAACGCCTGCAAAATAAAGTTAGCACAGTTCTAAATCTACCCGACCTCGATAAATCATAAATAAAAAACAAAACGACTCTAATACCAATTTGTTGAAGGCAAAACTATCAAGATCATTGTTTTCGTAAATGATTTTTGGTAAAAAATTAACTGGACGGGAAAATGCCGAAACAGACTTCAGATAAAACCTTTGACGTAGAACGATCAAAATAAAACCCGTGCAACCAAAGTTAATTTAAAAGAATACATTTTATCGATCTGATCTTCAACTATGACTTGATTTCGAGTTGAAACTCTAGTCAGATCTTCTACTGTATTCCCTTACGCGATCCTCGAACGTAGTGTGAGTTACGATTCTCCAAGAACTTATGCCAGCAGAACCCCGATATATTTAAGTCTTGAAAGACAAAAATAATATCATAATAATAATGATATAAAATCATCAAAAACTGGTTTAGCCTACCCGCATATATATAGGGTTACAGCAGGGACCTGGGGAGTAATTATGAGTTAGACTTCCAGTGGAACACAGACACCTACTAGAGATTTCTGCAATTATGGAAAGACATGCAGCGGTTTCTATAATTTCATAAAATACTGAATTATATTTCACACTACTAAAGAACTATAATTGCACTCTGACCCATAATCTCAAGATCTTCTTGCATTGAGCTCCTGTTATTAAATGCTTACTATTTCTTTCAACGTTAAGATTCTCGATACCCGCCAATTAAATTTAATTACTGACAATTATTACAGCTGGAAACTGTTGTGCACAGGTTATTTGAATGAAACAACAACTAGAAGATTATGGTGTACATTTAGATTATATTCCCATTAAATGTGATAACAATAGTGCTATTAACATATCCAAGAACCCTATACAACACTCTAGAACAAAATATATTGAGATTAGACATCATCTCATTAGAGATCATATTCAAAAAGGCAATATAGAACTTGAATTTGTAGGCACAGACCACCAACTTGCTAATATATTCACCAAACCTTTAAATAAAGAAATATTATGTTATATCAGAAGAGAACTTGGTATGTTATGTGCTCCAAATTGATACTTAAATGCCATACTAACCATGCATGTTCAATGCCTGTTCAATACTTTCCATGCTTTATATTTGTGTGTGAAAGGTGTCAACACAATGTTAAAAAGTGTGGACACATGTGTGAAAGTGTTGACTTAAAGCTATATAATATCGACACATTTTGATAAATGTGTAGACCCTAGCTATATAGTGTTGACACGATTCGAACTCTTACTCTCGATAAAATTTGTGTTGACTTACCTATAAGGAGTGTAAACTCAATGAACCGAAAGTGTCGACACCATGTTAAAACGTGTCAACATAATTTCTATTTTTAGACACCCCCAATGTCGCGTGAAATGTGTCAACTCAAATGAGATTAATGTTGATACATTTCATAGAGTTTATATATAGACCGTTTTCTTTCCTTTCGCGCTCAAACTCTTCAGTTACCCAAGCCATAAAACTGTTCGTCTCCCTCTTCTCTCTGCACCTCTACGAAACCTAGAGTCGACCCCTTTCCCCCCTCTCTCTCTCACTCTCATTTCGTCTCTTCCCCTCCTTCTCTCACAATCAATGACGGTAACAATAATGGAAAATGGAAGCAAACACCCAGTCGAAGGGTCGTCAAGCCATAAGGCCACGAAGAAGTAGAAATCGAAGAAGGACAAGGCTGGACCTTCAACCGTCGCTCCAATCGAACCGTCCCTGAAGTTCCAGTTCTCCAAGTACAAGAATCTGTACTTTTAGTCCTTCGTTAACTGAAAGGTAATCCCTGGCCATTATGTTGATTTCGAATTCTTTGATTTCATAAAAATGAAGTTTTTCGAGTGGTTCACCGACCTTGGTTGGACGAATCTACTCCAAATCCGTGACATTCACTACTCTATTCTCGTTAAACTCTTTTATGCACACTTCAAGATCACCGATGCCTCTGACAACACCATCACCACTTGGGCGAATGGTGCAGACATCTCCTTGAACTCTGAGACTTTGAATGACATTCTTGGACTCCCAGAGGGTAGATTCTTTATCCTCTATAAACCAAAGAAAAGAACCATTGAAGGTTTCTCATTTCATGAGGCTGTAAAGCAAAGTTTTGCTGTTGAGGAAGTGGACCCTTCCAAGCCCCATTGAGGCTAACTCTCTCAAACCAGAAATGAGGATTTTACATCATTTTGTGAATCACATCTTTTTGCCTCAATCCAAAAAGTTCGGTGATGTTTCCTTCATGCACATTTTCATTATGTGGTGCATTCTTGAAGGAAAGAAATTGTACCTTGGTGTCGAAACCAAAGTTTTTCAGCATTTTGGTGTCAACTTGACCATTGAAAAAGGGATTCCTTTTTCAAAGCATGATCTTTATGGTAAGTTCACATTCAAACATATACAAATATCTTTGGTTGATAGCATATGAACCACTCATCGTGGTAATCTTGCCTCCCCATCTCCAGTTCAACCATCATCCCGTATGACTCCTCTTTCCCCTTCTTCTGGTCGTGCCTATTCTCCTATTCCCTTTGATTTTGGTTCCCCTACCCCTGCTCGTGTTTCTTCTAGGACTGATACTCCTGGTCCATCCTCCTCTCGTGTTCCCCCTATTCCATCCCCATCAGTTGCTTCTGCCTCTGCTACTTTTGTTGGTCCCCCCTCTCTGGAATTCACTGAGCTTGTCACCCTTGTCAAAAGGTTGACCTCCTTTCTGGAATCCCTTCGTGAGAAGGTTGATGCAGAACTTTATGACACTGGGTGTAAAGTATCCTCCCCTTCTGAGAGTATAACCAAACTTGAAAAGACCACTCGCATTTTGAGAATAGATGTTGAGCATGTTTGTGATGCTGGCCAGTCCTTGAGCAAGTCTATGAAGAAAAACATTGATTCCATCGTCTCGGCAAACCGCAACATTCTTTACCAGATTTGTTAGCCTAAGGGCTTTTTAATTAGATTTTGATGATTTTCATGATTTATTTTTAAAATTAAATTAATTTAAAAAGATAATATTTAATATTTCTGAAAAGGAAGTGTTGACACAAAATGATAAATGAGTTGACACCTTTAACCATATGAGATGATTCATCACTCAAATGGATTGACACTTGAGTGTTTTTTAATAAAAATATTTTGTGTTGACCCTAATTGATATTTGAGTCAACACCTTAAGGTAAAGAATACTTGATGTTTTCAAGTGTGCCAACACCTTTGAGGTAATGAGTTGACATCTTAACATGTTTATCTAAGATGTTTTAGGTATTAAATTTTGAGTCAACAGAAATTAAAAATTGAGTGGACATAAAAGAACCGAGACTCTCTGCACTTAAATTGAGTCGACACAAACTCAGTTTGATTCGACACCAAGTGACTCTTCACTTTGGTTATATGAGATTTTGAGTCGACACAAATTGAAGATAAGTCGACACAAATGTGCCAAGGCTACCTACAGAATTTATGAGTCGACATAAAATCCAACATGAGTCGACACAAATATATCGATCCTACTGAAGAATTTTGAGTCGACACAAAATCACCAAGAGTTCCTGCACTTTTTAGTGTTGACACCAAAGGTAATTTGAGTAGACACAAAAAGGCCCTCCCAAAAAGCTGAAGAACTAAAAGAGTCAATACCAAATGTATTTGGGTCGACACCGTTGAGTTGAAAAAGGATGCAAAAATCCGAGTCGACACCAATGAAGATTTGAGTTGACCCAACCACTTAAAGAACCAATCCCTAGAAGATTTGTGTCGACCCAAACCCATTTGTGTTGACACCTACAACGAAAATTCAAATTGCGCGGCTAAGTTCAACGGTTGAATTTTTGGCATTTATTGTGCCCACCTACCTCCAACGGTCATGAACCTTCAATAGCCTATATAAGGAGTTACTCTTCAGCATTTAAAAGAACTAGAGACTTATATTCACTTTGTATTGCTTGATTCAAAGTCAAAATCTCTCAAGCTCTCATTTGTTACTCATAACTCCAGCTCTTGTATCTCATCACTTTACTTTTCATTTATAGCCAATCATTTTGTAAAGAGAGTGAGTGATACTCATTAAAACACCTCATTTATTATATCTAAGGGTGAGTCACCGTTCATCTTTTGAGTGAGTGAGTAAATCTCATCAAAGAAGAACTCAAGAGATTAGAAGAAAAATATGAGCGTATTTTTCGTAGGATCGTCTTGAAGTTGTAAAGGTTTTGAATGCATCCATAAGCATTCTACTTTTGTGAAAATTCTCAAGGGGAGTTTTGGAGAGTGGTCGTAGTCTTAGAAGAGTCAAACCACTATAAATCTCGATATCCCGTTCATTTCTCTATCCTTAACCTCTTTAATATTCGTATTACTTTATTCTTTGATTATACTTTCTATAATTGTTTGTGATATTAAAAAGTTTTTAGAAAGATTTTTAAAATTGTTATTATCTTTTTAAAACTCAATTCACCTTCCTCTTGGGTTGCTTAGAACTAATAATTGGTATCGGAGTTTAGGTTCTTGTTTTTTGACTTAACACTTTAAGAATTTTTATAGCAACCACTAGCATCAGACCTATCCAGTCAGAAGGTATGTCCACCAATAGACCTCCTTTGTTCAATAGAACAAACTATAATTATTAGAAGGTTAGAATGAGAATTTATATTCAAGCCGTAGATTATGACCTTTGGAGGGTTATCATGAATGGATCCAAAAGACCTACTACGACCTTTGAAAGAACAATTGTTTCTAAACTAGAGAATGAATGGACTAAAAATGACATAAGAGAGATTCAAAAGAATGCTAAGGTTATGAATCTCCTATATTGCTCTCTAGATCCCAACGAGTTCAATAGGATCTCAAGATGTGACACCACCAAAGATATTTGGAATAGGCTTGAAGTTACCCATGAGGGAACTAACCAAGTCAAGAAATTTAAAATAAGTATGCTTGTTCATAACTATGAATTATTTAAAATGAAGCATGATGAAATCATTTTTGATATGTTTACTAGATTTACTGATATTATAAAATGATTAAAATATCTTGACAAAATTTATTCTAACGCAGAAATGGTGAGAAAATTCCTTAGGTGCATGTCTAAGAATTAGCAAGCTAAGGTTACTGCTATTCAAGAAGTTAAAGACCTCAATACACTTAGCTTGGAGGAACTTCTTGGTTCTTTCATAACTCATGAGATGAACATCAAAATGGATGACGAGGATGACAATAAAAAGAAGAAGGGCATTGCCTTCAAGTCTTTAACTCATGATGATGAATCTGATGAAGACTCATCAAGTGATGAGAATGAAGACATAGCCCTCATCACTAAGAAATTAAAAAAAGTTTTCCAAAAAATAAGAAACAAGGAGGAAGGAGGTTCTTCAAAATGGATGGACACAAAGGCGAGCCAAACAAGTTCACGGGCAATTCAAGCAAACTCAAGAATGATCATAAAAAAAATGAGATCATTTGCTATGAATACAAAAAACCCGGACACGTGGTGGCTAGCTCCTGTAACTGAAGCTACCATTGGCCCGCATGCCCCCAGGGTTCAAACCCTGGGGTCTCCATCCCCCTTTCCCCACTTAACTACCCAAAAAAAAAAAACAGACCAGACATATCAAGGCTGAATGTCCTCAATTTAAGAAGCAATTCAAGAAAGGATTCAAGTAGGTTATGATAGCCGCATGAGGTGAAAGCGATGACAGCAACTCTGAAGATGAAAGGAAAGAAAATGAGGTTGCAAATCTATGCCTCATGACCAAGGAAGACGACGAGGTAATAACTGACCCTTTCTCTTTAGATAAATTACAAAGTGCATTTGAAGATTTGTATGATGAATTGAGAAAATGGGTACAAAGAACTCTATTCTTAAAAAGTTAGTTCTTTTCTCTTCATGTGAAATTGAAACCTTGAAAGAAGAAAAACTTGCTTTATGAAAATAGATTTCCATTTTGAAAGATGAAAACAAGATTTTAAGTGAAACGGTTGAAGACCTTACAAAAATTATTTATAAGTTCACTCTTGGAAAGAACAACTTAGATAAATTTCTTGGTATGCAAAAATGTATTTTTAACAAAGTCAGGATTGGATATAAACCAAAGAAGAAGCAAAAGTTCTTAAGCAACATCTTTGTCAAGCATCCTCTAATAACTCAAATGCAACTTGTTTTCACTGTTATGAGCATGGACACACTGTCACACATTGTCCACCAAAAAATTTTTAATTTATCAGTTAAGAAGGTATGTTTTTCGAAGGGAACGCATTCTCAAGGAACTAACTCCAAAGGACCCAAAAATATTTGCGTACCAAAAATCAAAATTTGATATTCTTTGCAGGTATGTTTCAAGTCCTCATTCAAGGAGGGGATGTGGTATCTTGATTGCGCTTACTCAAGACACATGACAGGCAACAAATCGATATTTACATCCCTCAAACCTAAAGATGGTGGATTTATAACATTCAGAGATAATAGCAAAGGAAAAATCATAAGAATCGGTTGTATTGGTAAAATTTCTTCCTCGTCTATTGAAAATATTTTACTTATTGATGGTTTGAAACATAATCTTGGCATAAGCCAATTTTTTGACAAAGGCCACAAGGTTATCTTTGATCATGCTAAGTTTGTTATTGAAGACTCAATCAATAACAAAGATATTTTTAAAGGTTATAGGCATGAAAATGTTTACACTTTCAATCTAAATGACCTTTCTAAAAATAACACCAAGTGCTTAGCCACCTTGAGTGATAATAGTTGGTTGTGACATAGAAGGCTTGGACGTGTACACATGAACTTGATTTCTAAACTTTTGAAAAAGAAATTGGTGATTGATTTTACCCTAAATCAAATTTAAAAAAGACAAAGTGTGTGATACATGTCAACAAGAAAAACAAGTTAGAAGCTTTTTTGGTTCCAAAAGTGAGATTTTAACTTCTAGGCCGTCGAACAAGGACTCTTAGCCTTGGAGACAATAGATATGTCTTTGTTATTGTTGATGACTTCTCTAGATACACTTGGGTACTTTTCTTAACTCACAAGGATGAAACCTTTGCCTCTTTTGCAAAACTGTATCGGAGAGTTCAAAACGAAAAAAAATTTCAAATCACAAGTATCCAAAGTGATCATGGTAGAAAATTTAAAAACAAAGATTTTAAAAAGTTTTATGATGAAAATGGTATTAACCATAACTTCTCTACTCCTAAAACCGCTCAACAAAATGGAGTTGTTGAGAGAAAGAATATGACCTTAAAAGAAATGGTTAGAACCATACTTTGTGACATCAATCTACCACGATACTTTTGGGCCGAGACTATAAACGTAACTTGTTTTATCATGAACAAAGCCATGATTCGAGTTTCTCTCAAGAAAACACCATATGAGCCATAAAATGTAAGAAAACCTAACATCAATTATTTTCGTGCCTTTGAGTGCAAATATTTTGTTTTAAATAACAAGAAAGAACTTTTGTACAAGTTCGATGCAAAATCTGATAAAGGTATTTTCTTAGGATGTTACTTATCTAGTAAAACCTATAGAGTTTTCAATAAAAGGTCCCTAGTTGTTGAAGAATCTATACATTGTTAGGGTTGGTATACTGAAAATCATGTTTTTAGTATTTAATGTTATTTTGATAAAATTAATTTTTTATTTTATGGAAATCTTTATGAGCAATGTATGTGTATTATTTCTTGAATGTTATACATGGATGTCTGATATTCTGTATAATATTTAATCTGGTGTATGGAGTACGGTTTGTACACAAAAGATCAGATTTTAAGTTCTTGCATAATATAAGTTTTATGTTCACAGTTTAGATGGAAATTGATATACCATCGGTACGACTGTGGCACAAAGTTTTAGTAGGCATGTCTTGATTACGAGGAACAGATAATAGCGTCATCTATTATTTCAACTCTCTGTGCCAGTACACTTTGTGGATATTAAATGGGACATTTGGGGTAATTAATTTTATATTGATTATATAAATTAATTCACACCCCAATATTATTATAAATAGTACTTATCCTCTTAATCCTGAAATAATTATTGATTTGCGTATATTTAATATTCGTTATTTTGATTTATTAAAGGGTGCGATTTTATATGGGTCTATATTTCTGATGAGTTGGATAGCTGTATTACTTATATGGTGAATATTAATTATTGACGGAATCCACATCCCGAAAGATCGAGATTGATGATACCCCCTTAAGAAGGCTTATAAGTTTTGACCGGATCAAACCTTGTAGGTGGATTTAACTATCTGGTGGTCAAATAAAATAAGTGGAAGGGTTTAAGAAATATCAAAATACTGATTAAATTAAATTGTCAGTAATTAAATTTAATTGGTAGGTATCGGGAATCTTAACGTGGAGAGAAATGGTAAGTATTTAATAATAGGAGCTTAATGCTATATGGTCTTGAGATTATGGGTCATAGTGCAATTATAGTTCTTTAGTGGTGTGTACTGTAATTTAGTATTTTATAAAAATTACAAAAACTACTGCTGGTTTTCCATAATTGGAGATACTGTTATCAGGTTTTCTTAATTGCAGAAACCGCTGATACGTGTCTGTGTTCCACTAGAAGTTTTATTCATAATTACACCCCAGGTCCCTACTGTAACCCATAAATATGCGGGTAGGCTAAACCAGTTTCATAACTTGTCTTCTAAGATTAAAGCTGTCTAGGTTCTGTTGCTACGAGTTCTCGACAGTTCGTAACCCACACTACGTTCGAGAATCGCATAAGGAAATATAGTAGAAGATTTGACAAAAGGTTCAATTTGGATTCAAATCATAGTTGAAGATTCGACCAGTAAAAAGGTATTCTTCTAAATTAACTTCGGATGCATAGATTTTATTTTGATTATTCGTCATCAAAAGCTTTATCTGGTGCCCGTTTTGGCGTTTGCCCGTCCAGTTATTTTTTTTCGTCATATAATCGTTTATAAAAATAAAGATTTTGGCATGTTTGCCTCCAACAATTTGTATCAGAGCCGTTTTATTTTTTGTTTATGGTTATCAGGGCCGGGCAGTTTTAGAACTGTGCTAACTATTGTTTTGCAAGCGTTCTAATCCCGGTGTTATAATTATCAGTTATTATTCATGTTTAATTGAATTGTGTGAATGATGATTATTTTTTTAATCACGAGTGTTGACCGTGATAGATCGAATATGAGCCTCCGGAACATATGATTGATGTAATAGCTAGTTTTTATTTTTAATATATCTATTTAGATTATTTAAGAACAGTTTGAATATATGTAAGAACACAAAAAACGGAGACGGCACTGGTGGTGGTTCGGGTTTTAATGGGTCACGAATCGCGGTAAGTTTTTAATAGTTTTAAACGGTTTTTTTTAGTGAATTTTTTTACAGTATTTATGAATAAAAAATAGTATTAAAACAAATCAAAAACAGCGAGAAAAAATCACCAAAATAGCCCAGTTTCAGCGGCTTTGCCAACGACGGTTCGACAGCAGTTTTTATGATTTTTCATGCCGTTTTTGGAATTATTTTTTGGATAATTTTTTAAAAATAAACTAGCAGTAAAACATACTTCAAAATACTGTCAAAAACAAGAAAAAAACTGTGCCAAAATCACAATCCAAACAAGCAAAAAATAGGCCGACTATAGTAGTGGCTTCCAGGCAATTTTTTTATAGTACGTCAAAAACAGAGTTCGGGAAGAGGTTGAAAAAGCTTCAAGAAGTTCGCTGCGCAGTGTTGTTGCGGACAACAGCGTTTTTTGTGGTTCAGACAGTTTTTCCAGCCGTTTTTCAGGTAGTTTTCCAGCATATTTTTTGACAAAAAATCTCATATTTCTAGAGCTTTTCAACAATATAAAGCTCGTCGAAAACGGAGTTCGGATGAAGCAGCGGCTAGGTGGCACCGGCGGTGGCTGGTGGTGGGCCAATAGTTTCTCTCTCCCGGGGTTACTTTGTGTTGATTTTTTGAAGGATACAGGACTGATTTGATATATATTGATATATCAGATAGTATCAGGAAAGCCTGATACAATTAGGACACAAGAATCAGAGATAAAAGAGGATTATTTCAGCTTATCATCTTCAGGAGACTGAAATGTTTCAGCATTTTATTTGGATTATAAAATCGGGATATATGCATCGTGATTATATATATATGAATTGCGTGGATAATTACATATCTATTTTATTTATCATATTAATTTAATTAATTCAAAAATTCGATTTTAATTAAAATATTTTGTAATGAAAAATAAAATTAAGTTTTTCTAATTAATTAATTTTAATTAAATAAAAAAACTTTAGATATTTTATTTTTTATAAAATATCATGTTTAAGATGATTTTTTTTTAAATCGAATATTTTGAAAAAACGTAGAAATTAATTCTGAATTTTAAATTAATTAAATGGAAACATGTTTAATCGAAATAAATTATTATTTTTTAAAAATTATGAAATAAAAAATAAAATAAATAAATACCTTTAATCACTACTTTAGCTGAAAAGCAAAAGAAAAAACTGTACATTTATTAAATTTTATTTGTTAAGCATTTAAGTACACAAAGATGGTTTGATAAAACAGAATCTTTGGAATCGTGTACACGAGAAGATGTTTGATTTTTTCAAATCGTGTGTTTTTTAAAATTAATAAATTTATTTTTATTAAACAGATTTTTATAACCCTAAAAAGTATTTTAAAAATCTAAGTGGAAGAGAAAATTTATTCACAGATAAATTTCGCGGTCTCTATCACCAGTTTGTAGGTAATGCAATTAAACCCTACGTATCGACAGTAAAACCTTCCTCCCCAACGGACAGATTAATTGCGGTATCGCCAGCACAAACCTTCTTTAGGGATAATTCAGGATAATTGTTAGTGTAGATCACTTTTTCATCTAAAGGGTTCTTTGCGAAGTAATTGATTTGAGATTAAGTGATGGTTAACACTTAGCTGTATATAATAGTATTCTCTTCAATTGAGTCACTGCTATTATATATTGGACCGAAACTATGTCAGTTATTTAATTTTAATTGGCAAGGTCAATTGCCTAGATAGTAAAATTAAAAAGAATTTGCCTGTCTGGTCTTATAAAGGATAGTAAACGTCCTCCCAACGAGGCATTGCTATTCTTAGACTACTAAGTTGCTGGCAAATTAATTTTAAAATGGTAGAGGGAACCAAATTAAAATAAATTCAAAGTTTTGCCCATCATAATTAACGATTTTTTTAGTTATGTGATTCTCAGGATTAAAATGGCTTTCAACCCACTCGCTTCAATACTCAAAGAAAACAAACTTACGGGACGAATTTTTGTTGACTAGAAAAGTAACTTAGATATAGTTTTAACTACCAATGGTATTCCTTCAATACCAGGAAATGTGTCTGTTTCAGAAAAAAGTTCCTTCTCTGGGCCAAAAGGCATAAAGAAGAAAAAGGTTTAGAAATAGGGATACACGATTTTCAGGGTAGTTAGTGGGCCACGAACTAGTGTGAAAAAGCTGAAAGACAGATGTTTTCACTGCAACCAAACACGGCACTGAAAAAAACTTATCTAGTATTTCTCAAAAGGAGAACATATAGGATAATTTATGTTCACTAGTTGTGAAAATTTGTTTAGCGGTGTTATCTATCGGTACCTAGTGTGTAGATACGGGAGCCAATAATCATGTCTGCAATTCATTGCAGGGGTTCCAAGAAACTCAATAACTTAGTGATGGGGAGATTTACCTGCATATGGGCAATAATACAAAGGTAACAACAGTTGCAGTAGGAGATGTCACTCTCAATTTTGATAGAGATTGGATTTTAATAATGAGAGATTGTCTTTATGTACCTGCCATTAGAAGAAACTTAGTTTTTGTTTCTGGATTGGCTAAAGACGGATATTTAGTTTATTTTAATAACTCTGTTGTTATCAAGGATAATAAACAGGTTATCTATTCTGCTACATTGGTGGATGATCTGTATATTATTACTCCAATCTCTCTTACACTGGAACTGACTGAAATGAATAACACATCTAATTTATCATATAAGAGAAAGGTTTCTTCTTTAATGAACCAAACGTTTCTTTGGCACTTATGCTTGGATCATATTAATCTAAAAAGAATAAACAGACTGGTAGTTGATAGATTTTTGAGTTCATTGGAAGTGGAGGCACTTTCAGTCTGTGAATCTTGCTTAGAGGGTAAGATGACCAAGAGTCCCTTTTTAGACAAAAGCTATAGAGCTAAAGAATCGTCGGAGCTGGTTCATTCTGATGTGTGTGGTCCTATGACAATCCGGGCTAGAGGTAGCTTTGAGTATTTTATCAGTTTTATTAATGACTACTCAAGGTATGGATACATTTACCTGATGCACCGTAAGTCTGAATGCTTTGAGAAATT